>JAOXNN020214074.1:0-17262 GCA_028571205.2 Hydropsyche betteni | reverse complement strand
GTATATATTATAAAAATTTCATCAAATAATTAATTAATTATTGAAGCGGAAGTTGGTTGGAAAATTAAGTAATTATAGATTAATTGATCTCGAGGAAAAAATCATGTGATTATGTATCATTTCTATAGGATTTGTATTGCAATAATAGTTAATTCAATAACGTTGATGGGTATGGCAACACTGTATATACAATAAGTTGTCATTAAAACGATATGAAATATGTATATCATTCATATCAACACAATATAAAAAAAATTATTTATATTATATATCAACGAATATATATTATTTTAAGAAGAATTAAAAAAAATCATTATAATCATGTTTAAAGTTCATATATTATAAAAATCTATATTGTTAATGTCAAAAATAATTGAAGAGTTACATATTCAAATGAAGTGAAAAATGCTTAATATTATATGAAACTAAAGGGATCAAAATATGTTTTGTGTAAAAAAGATTTAATGATGAACGTCATGGTATCTATATCTGGTATTTGAATGAGTCCGCAGTATTATCATATATTTAAGGAACCGATTTTTCACTTTTAGCGTTTTCGCGTTAAACGATATTGAAACATCTAATATTGAGGATTATGATTATAATTAGTTGAATCATATTCATATTTTGAAATGAAAATAATAATTTTAAATATCATATATATGTATATGTATGAATACATACTTCCAAGTTTCAAAACTTAATTTTTCTTGAAATAAATTTAAAACTGCATCAGAAATAGTTATGATTGGCTTTTACTTTTATCCATTTATATAAATTATATTTCATAAATATTAGATTATTGATAACATATAGCATTTATCAGCAATATATTATTATTATTATTTTCAAGGTTTACACATGCTTCGTAAATATTATTTGCATTGTAGTATCATATTTTTATTTAATACTAAATGTTTAAAAATTGAGAACGTTAAATAATCACGAAATGTATTTTAGACGATATGATATAATATTTTCTTTAGTAAAAATAAAACAATCCAATTTATGTAAACTGGATGCGCTCATTTTTTTCCAACATTCCATTATTTCGAAGATATTTTTTCTGCGCATATAATGGTTACAATAGAAGCTAATCGAAAAAAATGTATTTACATCAATTAAATGTTATAAATTTCAAGATTTCTCTTAATCAGAGTAGATCGCGTCACGGTCACATACCCGCAAAATTCTAGTTATTTATGTTGCAAAAAATGCAATTGGAAGTGCTATTGCGTAATGTATTCACACATATCAAATGAATCGTTTGTGCAAGATCCAAATTTAATTAATAGCCCGCTATAAATAATGTGGAAAACGTAAAATATACATCAGTCGTCCGAGAATCATTAGAAGTAAAGGATTCAAGATGAATCGAATGGTAAATATAGAGTCGTAGAAAAAAACTCAATGAGTATATAAAATGTGTTCCGTATTGTTACAGTGCATTTGGGGATTTTTTGGGCTTTTAGCCCTTGCCAGTGCTACTGCTGAAAACCAACCACAAAAACGAGGATTGGAAGATTTGGGACAGTACGGATCGTCTGGTGGTGATTATTCAGGACACGGTTCTGATATTGGAGGAGGATATGGAGGAGAGTATGATGTAGGACATGGTGGAGGATATGGAGGTGGATACGATGGGGGATATGGAGGAGGATATGGTGGAGGTTTCGATGGATCTAATGGAATTGGAGGAGACGATGGATTAGGTGGAGCTGGAGGAGATGGAGGAGCTGGTGGTCAAGTGGTGACCAACACAGTCACAGTCCCAATCCCTCAACCTGTCCCAGTAACCGTCGATCGTCCAGTTCAAGTTCCAGTCAGAGTAAATGTTCCCAGACCAGTTCCAGTCGAAGTACCCAGACCTTATCAAGTTACCGTAAACAGACCAGTTCCCGTAACTGTCAACAGACCAGTCCCATACACCGTGAGAGTGCCTGTTAGGGTACCAGTCATCCAAAGGGTGGAAGTTCCAGTACCCAGACCTTACCCAGTTCCAGTCAACAGGCCAGTTGCAGTTCCGGTACCCCGTCCAATTGTAGTTGAAAGTCAAGTTCCAGTTATTGTGAACCAGGGCGGTGCTGGAGGAGGTGCTGGTTTTGGTGGTGGAATTGGAGGCGGAATCGGAGGAGGAATTGGTAGAGGAATTGGAGGTGGATATGGTGGTGGATACGATGGTGGATACGGAGGTGGATACGGAGGTGGATACGGTAGTGGATACGGAGGTGGATACGGAAGTGAACATGGAGGCGGATATGGAGGCGAATACGGAAGTGAATACGGTGGTGGATATGGTGGTCATGGAGGATCTTTCGGAGATTACGGTGGTGGTCACTTTGGATCTTCTGGATTATCTGGTGGATACTCCAGTGGATCATCATCTGGATACTCTAGTGGATCATCATCTGGATATAAAGGTTCAGGAAAAAGTGTATCGAGTCAAAGTTTCACAATTCATCATTAATGTTGTTCTCATATTATAAATTAAGATTTTTATTATTGTAATATTGATAATGAATTTACATAAATAAATGTTTTGCATCATATTTCCTTATTTTTTATTCAACTGAAAAATGTTAACAGAAACATAACAATACCATACCAATATCAATACCAATGTCAATTTTATTCGTTCTGGATATTTAAAAATTGCGTTGGAAATAAAAAAAAAAGATGAAAAGCATCACATAAATATACATATATTATATTATATATTATTATTTATCTCATTTCAGAATAAAATCCATAAACTAAGTTTTTAATTTATCAATTTTTTAAAAAAGACAAAATAGTTTCCATCTCTAAATAATATCTCTTTCACTCAGAATATTTTATAAAATGCGTGTTTAATCTATTATATGTTTTTTAATTGTAGTGGTATTATTTTCTGATTACGTACGAAAAATTAAATCATTTTCATAATTATAATATATAATAATATGATAATATATATTATGAAAAAATATTCTACATATTATATAGAATTGAAAAATATTTCGTAATTGGAAAAAGAAGAGATATTCAAAGTTAACGAATTAAATAAATATTATATTAAATATGAGCAATTTTTACGAGTTTTTATAATTTATGACAAGTTCTTATAGGTTTATTAACTCACAAATTATATATCATTAGTTTGGTATTGATTTTTATTATAATTTAACATATCATATTGTATAATATATTAGTTGTTATTATTAAAATGTGAATCATATAATTAAATTTTTCTGTGACATAATTCGTTTAATACAAAACTACATGGTATTATAAATATTGTACTTGTATGAGGTTGAGTTGTTGAGGTAATAAAAATGAATAAAAATATTTTACAATAAAACTTTCTAGTTTTAATTGATTTCATATAAACAAAATTAATCCTGTTTGTGCAAATATAAATGAAATACACATACATAATATTGGCTTTCATTTTTTATAACAAATTAATTGCATTTCCAATTATTTTCAAATTACACATACAATTATAAAAAAATATCAAAATTTATTGAAAAATAATCGAAGCTTAACACAAAACACTACACCGTTATAGAATTCAAATTTTCGATCTTTTTATTCTGAATTCATCATATTCAATGAATGAACTGAACATACTTCTTTAGATTAAGATCGCTCGATCGTATAATTTTAGTCTCGTCACGGTCAAAAATCACAATAATGCACTTTTTCGACATTTCTGAAAAACCAAGAATGTGTACGATTGTGCAATTGCAAACAAAATAAAAAGTAGATTAACAATTTTCGAACGTAAAAATGATGCGACGAACGACCGAAGAAAGCCTTTCGAATTTGAGTATAAATAATGTGCGGCTCATTTTTTAGACATCATTTCGGAATAACTTTCTTCAGAGTAACACGAGCAGAATGATTCTTTTGGTTTGTACAAATAATATAAATTAAATAAATCATTTGAATATGTTGCATATATTATTTATTTAATTGATTGTTTTCAGAACTATTTGGTATTTTTTGGAGTTGTGGCGCTCGTGGGAGCTGATAATGAAAAACGAGGTGTTTTAAATTCAGGACATTATGGAGGAGATTATTCTGGGGGTCAAAGCAACGATGTATCAGGAAACGAAAATGATTATGCAGCGTATGACAACGATTCCAACGGTTCCAATGGAAATGACGGAGGAAACAATGGTGGTGGTCAAGTCATTACAAATACAGTGGCCGTTTCAATTCCTCAACCAGTTCCAGTATCTGTAGATCGTCCAGTTCGAATTCCAGTTACTGTAAATGTACCTAGACCAGTTGCAGTTGATGTTCCAAGACCTTATCAAGTCAATGTCAATAGACCAGTACCGATACCTGTCAACAGGCCAGTTCCTTATGCAATTGGAGTACCTGTTAGAGTGCCGATTATTCAAAGAGTTGAAATTCCAGTACCGAGACCATATCCTGTTTTATACAACAGACCAGTACCAGTTTCAGTTCCACGGCCTATTATTGTTGAAAGTCAAGTGCCTGTCATTGTAAACCAAGGAGGCGGTGGAAGGGGACTTGGAGGAGGAGCAGGAAGAGGAATTGGAGGTGGCGTTGGAGGAGGTGCTAGAGGGGGAGTAGGAAATGGATATGGGAATCATGGTGGTTTTGGAGGTGGTTCAAGAGTATTCAGTGGACATGATAATGAAGGTGAACATACTACAAGTGGAAGATACGAAGCACAGCCAGTCAGTGGAAATTCAATTGGTAATCATGGTGCAATTAGTGATCTGTTACATTCAAAAAATACTGGAGGAGGGTATGCTGAAACTGCAGAACAACACAGTGAACAAGTTGGGGGACAAATAAGTCATGGTTCTACCGGAGGAGGTTATGAAGCAATTAGTGGAGCACATGGTGGTCAAATCGAAGAAACCAGTCATGGTTCTGCAGGAGGTTATGGAGGTCATGGATCTGTTGAAAGTAGTTATGAAACAGTCAGTGGTTCATATGGTGGTCAGATCGGAGGAAACAGTCACGGTTCTACAGGAGTAGGTTCTGAAAATCACGGTTCTACTGGAGGTGGTTATGCGAATCACGGTTCTACTGGAGGTGGTTATACGAATCACGGTTCTACTGGAGGTGGTTACGAAACACTTAATGGAGCACATGGTAATCAAGTCGGAGGTGGCAGTTATGACTCTATGGGAGGAGGTTATGAAGGTCATGGATCCGTTGGAAGTAGTTATGGAACAGCAAGTGGTTCATATATTGGTCAGACCGGCGGAAACAGTCACGGTTCCACGGGAGGAGGTCCCGGAAGTCATGGTTCTGTTGGAGGGGGCTATGAAACACTTAGTGGAGCACATGGTAGTCAAATTGGTGGAGGAGCTAGTCAAAGTTTCACGGGAGGAGATTTTAAAGGTTATGGGTCCGTCGGAAATAGTTATGAAGCAATTAGTGGAACACATAGTGATCAAATTAACGGAGGAGTTAGTTATAGTTCATTAGGGGGAAGTTTTGGCAACCACAATAATAACGGTGCAGGAGGAATTAGTCATGGTTCTTCGGGAGGTTTCGGAAATCATGGATCCATTGGAAGCGGCTACGAAGCTTTCAATGGTGGACACGATGGTCAGATCAGTGGTAGCATTCATGAATCTTTAGGAGCAAACTATGGTTCTTATGGATCAGTTGGAGGTAACTACCAAGCACTGAGTGGATCACATGGTGGTCAAGCTGGAGGAATAAGTCACGATTCTATAGGAGGAAGTTTCGGAGGTCACGGGTCAATCGGAGGTAGCTATGAAACCTTTGGTGGAGCACATGGTAGCTATATTGGTGGAGGTGGTAATCACGGTTCAATTGGGGGTAGTTTTAATAGTCAAAATGACATCGGCGCAGGATTCGGAGGACACAATTTTGGTGGTTTTGATGGACATGGTACTGGAAGTTTCGGAAGTCATGGAAATAGTTTTAGCGGAAGCATCGGTCACGATGGAAGCTTAGGAAATATCGGAGGCGGATATGGAGGGCACGGGAGTGGTTCATCTCACCAATATTATGGAGAACCAAAATCGACGAAAAGCGTTTCTAGTCAAAGTTTCACTATATATCATTCATAGATTGTAAATTTGTTTAGTAAAATAAATAATTAGTCACATATTATTTTTTTATTATTTTATTTCACACAAAAAATGTTAATATTGTATTTATTTATACATGTGAAATTTAATTAACTGGTGGGAAATGGATTTGGATCAGTCATATATGAAAGTTATATTATCATATGATTATCACAAACAAAAAAATATATATATTTTAATAAAGAAAACATCAGATGCTTAGAAAATAATAAGCATCCGGGTTGAAAATATTACATTGTTTTTGTAAGAATACTGAGTAATTAAATATTCAACAAGTTTGTGTATGAGAGACCAATATTTTCATTAATCATCAAATGCAAAATCATTTCTTGCCAAACGATTTATTCCATTAATTGATGAAGATGAGCACATGCATAGTTTACGTCATTAATTATGTTGAAGTACAAACAATTATTTTCACTTTCTCAAAATTTTATCAAAATTTGTTCAAACTTATATAACGATACTTTTAATAAAACAAGTACATACTATATTCCAAAACATATTTTCCAAAGTTTAATACCGATAGTACTTATACTAAATTTGGATCGATTAAATTTTATACTTCTAGTTTATATTAATGGATTATTGGAAGATAGATATATTTTATTCATATATTATTATAATATATAATATTTTCGAAATTAAAAATAAAATCATTAAATTGAATTTGCAAATGAATCGTTTAAAATTTTTAATTATCAAGAAATTTAAATACACACAAATTTATCTACAATAACATCAAATTATCAGCAATCGGAAAATTACAGATATACCATCTTTCGAACTTTCACTTAGCGAAATGAGATTTAAATTATATCAGATACATATCTCGAACATTCGAAATACATTTTTTTTCACAGTAATTAATGCAATTTGTGAGGGAATTTTCTACCTTGGTACGAAAACGACTCAGACTTGGCCACCTTGGGAGCCAAATACTTTTTACTTTTCCCACTTTTACCATGGCGAGTGACCGAAGACAATACACCATCTGAAGTGCGACGATGCTCAAAAGAAACTGCCTCTGCTGGTGCATCTTCGGCGTATCTTTCAATGGGTCTTTCTACCACAGGCTTAACGTCATCGCTGGGTGTTAAGTATTGTTGCTCGTTGTCGTTTTGTTGGTTTGAGAAGTAGTCCAAGTAAGGGTTGTTCTCGAATTTGTCGCTGAAGTCGGGCACAAATTTTAGTTTGGGTTCCATAAAGACTCCGTAGGTTTCAGGTTTTCTCAGGTCTAGGTTTTCCAGGTTGAAAAATATTTTAGGGTCGATTTCTGATTCGTCGATTTCGATTTCGTGGTCTGGAAATGACTCGAAGAAATGTCCGAATTCTGCATTGGTTATTGATATTGAAATTATTGCAAGTGAAATGTGGATCTGCAACAGTTGAATAATTTGGATGCCGTTATTAAATAGGTTAAAAAAGACTGAATATTTAGCATATATTATAAGCGTTTTTTTAATAATAGTTATTTGAATTAAATCAAGAGAAAAAATATAATAAAACCTGAAAACGCTTCACTATCGAAACATGAAAGATTTGATGAAATTTCAAGATAATTTTTGGTTATATTATTTTTTTCAAATCATGAATTTTTAATATCTGAATTGTATGAAAAAGTGAAACGAACACATTCATCTGAATAAAAAATTTTATATCAAAATAAAATGACACAACATTTCTAAAAGTAAAATGTGATTTATCATATTATATAATAATCGAAATATTATTCACAATGTAGATTGAATTTTAAAATTGATCAATTGGAATACTAAAGAATGCATTTGTTAATTGCGAAAATTATATAATCGAGACACGCATGTTGCAACACACATTCAAAGAAACGATTTATGAAACAGTCTCAAACCATTAAAATAAAAATTTTGATTACTCACCAATAACATGATGTTATAGTTTCCAAAATATCCAATAGGTTTCTAAAAAAAAAGTCAAAAACGCGTTCGCGCGGCAAAAGTCTACTATATACTGAGACAAAAATCGAACGTATTCGTTAGAAACGATTTCCGTTTTTTTCGTACAATAATTTTTATTAAATCATCATTTCGTACGCTCTTTCATATTTCACACCTACCAAAATTCCATTAGCAAACTGTTTGTGCAACTAATGCTCGATGTTGGTAGTGTAATTGGCTCTTCGAGAATTGCATAATACGCATGGAAAGCTGCAAGGCATTGACCGTAGAAAGTCATTTAATATATAAAAAAATTGTTTACGAATCATCAAATAATATTTAGTGATTCGATTAGACTCCGTACTCAAGGTATCGGAAGTTTATAATCGTAAAAACATCATTCCAGAATTTAATTGGTGCTTGAAAACATGTAAAGTTTGTTCCGTTCAAATGAAAAGATTCGATCGAAATCTGACAGTCATTGTTCACGAAAGACAATGATTTTATTTTATTTTTTCCTTTTGCGCCAAAAACGATTTCCGGTTTGCTCTATTAACTGCGTAAAATGTCGGCGAATTGCACAATGAAATTGTCAATTTTTTTTTCCAAAGAATTCGCCGTTGTTATCATTAGGGAGCAGTTGGTTTTTGGCGGATGATGTCAATTTAATTGACGCCGCAAGAATGTGTTGTAATAATTGAAAGTTGTGACGATTAGTGGAAAATTTGAGATTTTCCCATTGGTGTATGCCAATTTAGACAAAACGATTCGATGATTAACGCTATAATTATTGTATGAGATCACAAAGAAAAATATTCAGAACAAAAAAATCTTCTTTCAAATAAAATTTTCTAGTATTATGTATGTTAATTTGTTTCAAAATTTTAAACAAAAAATAAATGTAAAAATACATATCGAAACAATTACAAAATTCGATGATGTTACAGAAATCGTCTAAATGAAATTCAATTTTTTACAATATGTTTTTTTATACTTAATTTCACAAAACGATAATCTAGTAAGATTAAAAATATGGTTTTCAGTTTGTAAGAACTGTGTGATTCATTTTTGCTACTTATGAAATTAACTTGAGGCAATTGCTAATGATATTTGAAGAATACGTCTATATTTAATATTTTGAATCATCAATCAAATGACATTTTTAATACAAAACTATCATATATAAGCAAAACTTGTATTTCAACATCTACCATTTCATAGTAAGTTTTCTTATTGTGTGAACTGTGCAACAGTTTGCAAAATGAGAGTCGGCATATTATTTGTAAGAAAATACAAAATAAATAAAATTTATTTTGTTGAAGATAAATTAGAATAAATCTTCATATTTTGTGTTGGTTTTTAGAGTGTTTTAGTTCTCGGATATGCATCAGCAGATTATCCATATCCTGCACCATTTGAAATATATGGATTACCCGAAGATCAAGTATTGTGCTATTTTTTTTTTATTTTAAATATTTTTTATGTTGATTTAAATTCGCATAATTTTTTTTAATTCAGCCTCGCAAATTGATTGCTCCACCAGAGCTACCAAAATTAGAACCATTTGTGGTAAGATATTAAAAAATTAATAATATTACATACAAATTTTAATGTATTAAATATTTTATAGTCTTCAACGACACCAGTGAACGAAATAATTGTGCCACGAATTGCAATTCCAGAACCACCAAAACTTGAGGTAAAATTTTAAAATGTGTATTTTATCAAAAGTGACAAATATTATATTAAAACATAATATAATCAATTGATGTTTTTAGCCTATTGTTGTGGCTCCTGTTATTCCCGTTGTTGAACATTTGACAGAAATACCAGCTCCACCAAAACTAGAAGTAAGTATTTATGTTTTTTTTTTTTTAAATATCTAAGCAAGTGATAAAGCAATTATTTTACTAGCCAATTGTTTTGACTCCTAAACTTCCCGTTGTTGAAGAATTGAGGCGCATACCAGAGGCACCAAAACTAGAAGTAAGTACATAATAAAAATTAATTTTATAAAAATATCTATACAAGTGATAAAAAATATAGCAATTATTATTCTAGCCAGTTGTTTTGACTCCCAAACTTTCCGTTGTTGAAAAATTGAGGCGCATACCAGAGGCACCAAAACTAGAAGTAAGTACATAATTATTTATTTTATAAAAATATATAAGCAAGTGATAAAAAATATAGCAATTATTATTCTAGCCAGTTGTTTTGACTCCCAAACTTTCCGTTGTTGAAGATTTGAGGCGCATACCAGAGCCACCAAAACTAGAAGTTTGTACAAAATTATTTATTTTATAAAAATATATAAGCAAGTGATAACAAATAAAGCTATTATTTTTCTAGAAAATTGTTTTGACTCCCAAACTTCCCGTTGTTGAAGATTTGAGGCGCATACCAGAGCCACCAAAACTAGAAGTAAGTTTTTCAAATATGCACATTATAATATAAAATACTACGGTAAATAATCACATAAATAATAATTAATTAATTTATCTAGCCTTATGCTGCAGCTCCTATTGTTCCTGAATTTGAACATTTGAGAGAAATACCAACACCTCCGAAACTAGAGGTAAAAAGCATTACATATTTATCCACTTTCAATAATCTCAATTAAAGTTGAAATTTCATCAAACTAATTTTAATGTACACATTTATGTTGTATATTAATTTTAACCGAAACAAAATTTTTGATATAAAATCATATTTTACTGCAATAGTATACTACTATCAGTTAACTATTATATTCTTTCAGACCTACAAACCAGTCCCAATTGTTCATGTTACCGAAAAGCCCAGACATATTCCTGATCCTCCAAAACTTGACGTAAGTTCAATTCATTTATTAGTTATATTTAATTAACATTTCTTTATGATAAACAATATGCAATATATTTGTATTCCATATTGTAAAATATATGAAAAGAAATCCTAATTTATTTAAATTAGGATTTCTTTTCATATATTTTAAGGTTTTTACAAAACAGTTAATAATTACTTTTTGAACAATTAAATATGCAATTTTTTTTAAATTTTATTATAGAATTTGAAGCCATTATTATTACCTCCATCTATAGACCAATTGAAATCTTTGCTCCCAATCCCTGAACCACCAAAATTAGAAGAGGTATTTATTATAATTTTAAGAATTAAATATTTGTAATATGGAATTTTAAAAATAAATATTTTCATTGTATGCATTAATAAAATTTTAATAATTTAAGGTACCGTTACCACATTTAGAACTAGATCATGATTGCCCTAAGCTTATTGTTCGAGAACCTCCTACGCTAGATCCTTATGTAAGTTCATTTTGATTTGAAACCGTAGAATTTTTTACATATCATAATTGAATCGAATTTTTAATTTCTAGGTGAGACCATATCCTTTAACATTCAAGGTATATTCATAAATTTTTCTAGTTTTATAATCTGATATTTAATATCTTTCATAAAAATATTTTATATTTTCAGGAAGAAATCCATGCACCATCAATCATCACAATACCTACCCCACCAAAGTTAGAAGTAATGTTTCATTTTTTATTTCAAAATAATATTTGCATTGATGGTTTTTGTGAATTATTGAATTTCATTTTAGACTTTAGAACATGAACTTGCTCCAGTCGTCGAACATCCAAGAATAATTCCAGAACCACCGAAGCTAAATGTAAGTATTATAGAATGTTTGAAATATAATACTAAAACATAAGTTTGTTACAGTTTTTATATTAATAAGTTTATTTATTATGTTCTATTATTTTTGTTTTAGCCACATATTGTTACAAATTTACCAACACACATAATTGAAAAACCAGTAACTATTCCAGCACCACCGAAACTAGAGGTATTGAATTATTTTCATGTACACTTAATATGATATTATTATGCTATTTTTTTTAAACGTATTAGCTAAAGCAAAATCAACATATTTTATTGTTTTTATTTTTGCTATTCGTTTTATAGCCGGGAGCACCTGAATTAGTCAAGCCAGTAATAATTCTAGAACCTTCCAATTTATCAATAAATATTATTTTTATTTTTTCAACATTAATATATTTTAATAATTGTTAATCATATTAATTGTAAGATTACTTTCATCATAAATAGCAGGAATTTGTTATAATAATTTATATAATAGAAAGGTTGAACCGAATACAAATAATACTAAATAAAAAAAATAAAAAAATCTATTACCGCCTGCTTCGAAAGTATCCCATTTAATGAGATTTTTTTTAAAAAATTTAAATTAATATTGATATTTATATTTTTGAAATGGTGTATTTAGGAACATGTTATCATACCAATCAAGGATGAATTCAAAACTCTCCCAATCACTCTAAATCCTCCAGAATTGGAAGTAAGAATTTATTTTCAAATTGTTTAATTTTATCCGAACATAAAATAATTTTTTGAATCATTTCAGAAAATAATTGAACTAAGTCCTTATCCACCAAGAGATTATGTGCCTCACAAAGTATACGGATTACCAAACTGAAATGGTGAGTTTTTGTATAAGTCCAAAAATAGTTTATACTTGTGCAGTTTAATTATAAAAAAATATTTTTTAGCTCCATTTGAAGTAGATGTCATAATTACGTGAACAAGTTCTATGATGAATGTTATGAAACTTCTTAACGGAATGATTTGTTACATAAAAAATTTAAATAAGCATATCAAATTTAATGATAGCATAAACTTTTAAAAAACCATAAAATAAGGAAAATAAACAAAAATAAATCCATAAAAATTAGTTTCATTAATTTTCCCTCAAACTATATTTAATTAAAGTTTACAATTTACAAAAATCTTCATTTAACATCCGAAAATATGTTGTTAAATATTATTAACAGAAAAACTTTCAGTTAATAATTATTAGTATTATTACTTTATGTATTATAAATAGGAAAACTTTAGATAACATCAGATATGAAAATAATGATTAGTTAATGTGTTGTATTAATTATTGTGAAATTAAGTTAAAATAATGCAAGTTTCAGCATGAATCGGTGCATTCTCAAAAAATTTCAGCAATATTAAGAATGTTTTCATGTGTAAAAAAATGCATTACAAAACTAGAATCTTGAATAATGTATGGTGTAGTATATAATATTAAAGATAAGATATGAAGAAACAATAATTTATTATATTATATTTGCAATTACATTTTTTATAAAAATAAATATGAAAAATTAAATTTGTTTATTGATGGGGAAAATATTGATTATTTGATACTTTCCCTTTTTCTTCATTACCATTAATAAATTGATTATGAAAATTTTGAATTGAAAATAGTTCAGGATATTTATAATTGTTATGTACTTGTTCACCATTGTTTCCTTCAAGACCAACTTCTCCAACATTATCATCATCTTCTCCATTTACAATCACAGGAAATTGACTTTCAACAATAACTGGTCTGGGTATAGGAATAGTCACTGGTCTAGGAACCAAAATAGGATAAGGCCTATGAATGGGAATTTCAACCCTTTGAACTATAGGAACCTGAACTGGAACTCTCACAGTATAAGGCACTGGCCTTTTGACTATAACAGGAATTCTTCTTTCTATTGTAACTTGATATGGTTGAGGCAGTTCTACAGCTACTGGCCTGTTAATTGCCACTCCTACGGGTACTGGAATTCTTTTTTCAACAGATACTGGATACGCTTGAGGGATTGGGACATTTACAGTGTTTATCCTGAATGGAAATCCTCCTTGACCTTCATTATTAGTGTAACTTCCTTGTGAATGTTGAAATAATTGGTGGCTATTGTAGTCTTCTCCTTGAGTTGCACTTGCATAATCATAATGGATCGGAATTTCTCGTTTTTTATGATTTCGGCATTCCACCATTGCAACGATGATGATCAAAACCTTCAAAATTGACTGTAATAAACAAATATTTATAAATTCGTATTGAAATTCAATGTTGTTATATTGCGAAATAGTAATGTGATAAAATTGTTCAGATACTTACTTTTAAATACATGGTGAGGACTTTAGTTCAAATCACTCGAATGTCTTCAGATGACTGTTAATAATTGAAAAGAAATGTTATGTTTTATACTATTTCAGAAGACTTTCTTTAGAAAATTTATTTAAATTTAACTATGATTATAGGTATTCTAAGTGAAAATTTGTGCGTATCTAAACACATAGAAACATTGCAAATTATGAACTTCACATTGAATAAAATTACGCAAAATTATAATATAATTCGGGCTCAAGTTTAATTATATGGAAAACTCATTTATTCTATTACTTAACTAATTGTTTCAATTATCTTTTTTACGCTTTCGGTGAATTTGAAAACGAAACGCAACGTTCGGTTCACAGTTGAAAAACAAGCATGACATGCAAAATGCCAATCTTCCTCTCTCTAAATTAATTGACATATCGATTCACATAATTCGAGAAAGTACTATGACATGCGTATTGTTTATTTACAAAAAAATTAAAAATAGCGAGTGTATAAATAGTTGTCGAGAAAATTACAGCTCATCATTCGATTGATTGTCAGCGATCGGAGATCAAGCATGAAGAGAGCAGCAGTAAGGTTCAACTACCTTATTTAATAAACAATTAGTTAGTTTAGTTTGTGATCATAGTTATAATTTTTTCAGGTTTACTTCGTGTTATTATTAGGATCAACTCTGGCAACTGAAAAGGTTAAAAAACAGACCAAACGAGGACTATCTGACGAAGGACATGGATTTGATAACGGAGGAGGAGGCATAGGTTTGGGACTCGCAGTTGGATTCGGTGGACATTATGGAGGTGGAGGAGACCATGTTATAACAAATGCAATACCGATACCTCAACTATATCCAGTTTCGGTAGAAAGACACGTCCCTGTACCAATTCAGTTTCCTGTAGATAAACCTTACCCAGTGCAAGTATCTAGACCTTATCCGATAAAGGTAGATAAACCAGTGCCCTACTCTGTAGATAGACCAGTGCCTTATCCTGTTAAAATTCCAGTTAAGGTACCTATAGTGCAAAGAGTTGAAGTCCCGGTAGTCCGACCATATCCAGTTCCATACGAAAGACCAGTTCCTGTTCCGGTACCACAACCGTATGTTGTTCACAAAAATGTACCAGTTTACATAAATGGAGGGAGTCATCTTGGAGGTTACGGAGGCGTTGCGGGTATAGGATATGGTGCTGGTGCTCATGGAGGTGGAAATGGAGGGTATGAAGGATATGGCGGATATGGGGGATACGGAGGATACGGAGGATATGGGGGGCATGGAGGATATGGAGGATATGGAGGATATAGTGGATACGGAGGTGTCACTGGAGGATATGGAGGACATGGGGGGTATGGGGGGTATGGGGGAGGAGTTGGAGGATATGGAGGAGGAGCTGGAGGTTACGGAATTGGAAGCTATGCTGGACATGGTGGATTAATTGGGAATGTTGGACACGGATCTGGATCTTTTGGTTATTCTAGTCATGGAGTGTCTTCTTATGGACATGGTTAGTGTCGAAAAGTCATTGTCATGTTATAAGTTATATTTTTGATTTATTGAAAAATTTGCTGTATTAATTTTTATCGTTGGAAATAAATCTTTGAATATTTATTAAATTTATATTATTATTTTATTCAATGAGTATAAGTACTACTTGTTGATCAGATCAACATAAAACCGGACAGGAATTTTATTTGCGAAATAATAGTTATTGCAGATTATTTTCTTCAGTTTTCTGATGGCTAAGTTCTCAAGACATACAAATATTATAGATTGCAAAAAATAATATAATAATAAGTAATATAATATAACCAATAATATAATCTTTTCTTGACGCACATTTTTAACCTCTGCAATTGTGAAGGGCGCATGTATGTATCTAATTTTTCTTTAAATTAACAAAAACGGCTTTTGAAAATCGCAATTATTTGCTAGACTTATAGACATCAAATTATGAATCATAATCAATGTTCCAAATAAAATTTGAGATATATAAATAGTTGATTCTCAACCGAGAATGAAAAAAAGCAAAAAGTTCCTGTACCAGTATAAGTGTTTCAAAGCATTATTATTATTATCATTAGCATTATTTCGAGGATTGGCTTAATAGAAAACTGAAATAGTTCCCAACTTTGAAATGAAACTCTTAAAGTAAATTAAATTGATCAAATCTCGTATATGTATTGTGAATTCGAAAAATATAAAAAGAAATCATTGATAAGAATTGATAAAAATATTATTTTCAGCTTTTATCGTATGTTTTATCGATTTTAGTTCAAATTTTAAAATTAATTTACTATATATACATAAATATATTTTGATTAATTTTTTTAGTAAAATACGAATGCATGGCAAAATATCAAATTATAATAATGCTAATGATTTTCGTTTAGTTAGTTTTAGATTTTTTTGTATGTTAAGTATTCATTAAATTATTCGTTTATATGTAAAATGACAAAATATTTTTGTATTCAAGAATTAGAAAAGAAAATATAAAATGGAATACATGTGACGAATTTTTAAAACTATGTTGAAAAAAACTTCGATGTACGATATGATTTTTTTTTTTTTAATAAAAACAATGTTTGTGTTTTTGTTCATTTATAACTAACTGGTTTTAAATAATAAGCAGATTTGGGTATTCAATAATATTGAATGTATTTGAAATCAATTATGTGCACAGTGAAGAACAATTCATAAAAACATTTTTCACATGATCAGATGAATGACAATTTATAACATCGATAAATAAAACAAAGCAAGAATCGTTCATCGTTTAATATCGCTCTAAGTAGAAAACAAACAATACAAGGAAAAGTCTATGAGATTTCAATAGATGCAACTCATAGATGGGAGATCAGGGAAAAGGCAATCAATGATGAATGGAGATTTGATGAGAGGACACCTTTCCAGAGCCGTATCCACCGTGTCCACCGAAGCTACCTCCGGAGAGTCCATGTCCTCCGAAGCTACCGCTAGAGATTCCATGTCCTCCGAAGCTACCGCTGGAGATTCCATGTCCGCCATATCCACCTCCGTATCCACCTCCGTATCCACCTCCGTATCCTCCTCCGAGTCCACCACCGAGACCACCTCCAAGACCACCGCCGAGTCCACCTCCGAAACCACCATCAGCGCCTCCGGCTCCTCCAGCTCCTCCTCCTACGACGACTGGAACTTGGCTTTCAACGACGATGGGCCTTGGGACTGGGACTGCTACTGGTCTGTTGACTGGGACTGGGTATGGTCGTGGGACTGGGACTTCGACTCTTTGGAT
>JAOXNN020214065.1:0-17263 GCA_028571205.2 Hydropsyche betteni | reverse complement strand
CCCCAAGGCTAGCCCGTTGATATATACATAATGATATACTGTGGTATGACTGCCTCTATTAGCTAAATAACATAAATGAAAAATATTAAACAAAACAATGTCATTTAGAATCAACCTTTTCGCTACTTATCCTCCATCCTCTTATAAATAGAAAGATTGACACCGTCCCAAAGAAACCTACCCACGCACTAGTAACCACAACCGTGAGCAGAGTGAAGGTACTAAACACATTTAAATCCCTATCCTTGAAGAGCACCAGGTAGCAATAAGCGATGATAAATGGGTAGAAGATTACCGCTTCGATTGATAGGTAAATAAAGTTAATTATCTTGTATGTCGTTATGCGCAGATTAGTATTCTCCTTAAACAGGTAAATGAATGACATTTACGGAGGAACTAGTGCTTTTTTAGTGATCTGCACCACAGTACCGAAGGTTACGTGCTCGAAGATCTCATCCAGACTGTTCTCTCTCCTGTTCCAGGCATTCTTTAGCGTTGTGTTGACTGGTCCATCAGCTAAGTTGAGCGCAACTTTGAACACAGTTATAATAAAGAGGAATCGAGCGACAAAGAAAGTTACCACCCAGATCCATCTGCGGTACTCGTGGTCATCTACTCCCAGCCATAGCACGAAGATCATGTAGCATAGCACATATCCTCGCACTATTAGACTAGCTAAAAATACAGGGAATAGCAATTTCTTCGGTGTCTTCATGTTGTGCAGAGTTAATGATAGATTGGCGTATGGGTAGTCCTTATTGAAGTATTCTGTCTTGATAGGCTTCTTTTTAGTCTTGAGAGTGTCCTTGCGACTGGTGTTCATTACTATGGAGTTTTGAGTCGGAAGAGATTGGGACATCTGTATTGCTTTACTGTCCAGCTAAGAGAATCTACGGTTAGTGTTAAGGCACTCCACCAAATCCATCTCCTTAATTGTGCTCATCTCAAGTGTCTTAGTCATTATATTTTCTGGTTTCGGAAGTTGAACCATAGTCAGGGCAATCTTATTCGCTTCCTCATCCTGGTTTTCCGTCCCGTAAGGCATCAGTTCATTCTTGATGAGAGACTGCGAGATATCAGATTTGTTGATATCCTCCGTAAGTAGGATGGACTTTCTGGTTCTTTTGATCATTCGAAATTATAATAGCCTATGCCAACCAATAATCAAAACTATCATCGAGTTAACATCGTTTATAATCTCAGTTAGGTATTCAATTCAAATCGAAATGAGTTTCCAATAGCTATCAGGATAGCTGGTAAGAACTATTGAGGAGATCCGACAGAAGCGTAATAGCATCCTTAAAGACCTCAGATAGTAAAAAGATGAGACAGTTAAGATCGAGAACTAGCTGAGACTTATGCAGGAGAGACGCAACAAAATAATATCAGAGCTACAAGGATTAAAGGATGAGAAGCAATAACTAACCACTACAGTAGAGGATGCGTAGATCACCAGGTCAAAGATAGTGTAGACCTTCAAAAGTTTGGTAAATGCCCTCAAGAAGAAATCTATCTGAGCAGTCCATTGATGCTTTAAGGTTTGTAAGTCATGTGTTATTATTGAGACTTATCATG
The DNA here is from genome assembly GCA_028571205.2 of Hydropsyche betteni. Classification (NCBI taxonomy): domain Eukaryota; kingdom Metazoa; phylum Arthropoda; class Insecta; order Trichoptera; family Hydropsychidae; genus Hydropsyche; species Hydropsyche betteni. Next base: position 15,688 of record JAOXNN020214065.1, on the reverse strand, counting down.
AATGTAGTGGATGTATGTTGGTCTATGGGTATTAATAGAATTAGATTAATATGTCAATCAACCAAAAAACTATCGACTTTCTGAAATAAGCCTATGCTGCCAATCCCAGTACCGACTCAATCGAACTGGAGTTTATGTACTGGTTAGAGTTATTTGAGGCATATTGCTGATCTGGTCCCCTTCCTTAACCAACTCTCCAAGTTTTCAAATCTTAAAAGGCTTTCCCTTCATGGAAACAGAATTAAGGAGTTACCTGTCGATATGTCTGCTCTCAGGTCACTGGAAGAAATAGACATCTCTAATAATTTGCTCAATAACGTACCCATACCTAGATACAGTGCGATCTCATGATAATGTCATTGAAGACTCTACCTAGGTTGACTCGGCTGATATGCCCCTTCAAAAAAGATGATGAAGACAGAATCAAAAAGGGATTGCTAATCCTCTAGTACTTAAACAACTCTAAAGGTACTGCACTTACCATTTAGTAATCAGATAGAAACCCAAACCCAAGGACTAGCCTAAAAAGGCCAATATCCACTAAATCAAATCGGAGGATATAGAGGCAGCTGCCACCCTGTTCGACTAAATCAAATAACTCTACAAATAGTCCTACCAATCCTTTAACGAACTGTAAATGGTGAAGGAGTTTAACGAGTAAATGGAGATCATGATGAACGATATGAGAGATAGCCTGGGTGGGTCCAGTCGGCACTCCGAACCAGTCAAAAGCATCATCTATCTCACCACTAGATTCTCAATGTATAAACTGGCTACAGATAAAATCGTTGGCTTTTTGATGGATGTGGACCATCGCTACGGGGATATCGTTCAGACACTGTTTAAGCATCAAGCTAGTATTGTTCAGAGTATGGCAAGAGTAGCCACAGAGCTTGCCGACAAAGTTATTATTAATAATGTTGCAGGAGCTGGTACTTAGCAGCAACAGAATAAGGATAATACTTCTGGAATGAACAAATCTACGGGGGATTCGATAAAGATGGAGAAACTCTAGAAGGAGATAAAGAGAATGAGGAGGGAACGAGACTAAATGCTGTCGGATATATCTGCTTTGGAAGCTGAGAACAAAAAGTTCCTGGATGCTTTGATTAGGCATACTAAGGGAGAGAAGTCAGCCCTCCAGTCTGTTAGTATCAAGCGGGAGGGCAGTTCCCCCAGAAAATCTCTACCGCCTGGCCATGACGTCCGATCCACTTCCTTTGTAGGCAAAACCAAATAGTTCGTAATGGCATCTAGCACAAACTCTAAAACTATAACTCTAAAGCAGCTGAAGGATACCATAGAGTAAATATACGATTCGAAAGTAAAGTTCGACCAGAAAACCTACGACAGCAAGTAACCCAGGTAAACAATGTACCAGTATCTCTTCACCTTCCTCAATCAGAAGTACGGTCTAAAAGTAACATTGCACTTATTCAGAACCTCACTATTTAATGGGCTAGTAGCATCGTTAATGGCATCCAGAGCTACTCAACCGAGGATAACGACGTTGCTGTGTTTGGAAAGATACTGAGGAACGAATGTGACGAATAGTTCAGATATGTCCAAGCTGAACTCAAATCGACTGTGCTCAACCTACTGAGGGTCTACCTGAGAACCCGACATCCCCTAAAAACAACTAATTAAATCAATGACTTTGTACAAGAGAAAGTAAGCGGATTCATCAGTTCGGAGGAGTGTGAAGACATAGCTCAGTACATCTACAACAGAGAAGACTCTGCTGAGCTCATTGACCGTCTGAAGCTTCTCTATGCAATCCAACCTAAAAAGGAAGATCTGAAGAAGATGGGAATGACCCGATAGTAGCAGAATATGCTAGCGCTGGAGAAGGAGAAGAAAAGGATAAAGTACTCGTCCTTCTTGAAGGCAGTTCTCGATTTTCAACTTAAAAACCATTAAAAGTTTTTAAAACCTCTGTTAATAGTATTTAGACAGGTGGATCGGGATGGAGATGGCATAGTCAACTAGCAGTAGTTCAACGAGATCATCAGACAGATGACTGACGATGCAGATGATGTGCTGGTAAGGTTCCTTAACCTGGTGGATCCCTACTCCAAAAATACCATAACCTTCAGCCAAATATGCAAACTTCTATCCAACTACCCTGAGTCTGAACCAGTCCTGATGAAAATTCTGCGCTAGGCAAACAGCTGATATGTTACATCCTATATAAATTCAAATTTATTTCCATTACTAACGGGTTATTTCATCCATTGGCCAGGTCCTTCCGCAGTGCCTAAAAGAGTCGTCTTCCATAAACCCCGGACATCTGTAAATACCCTAACATAAATAGCAATTTTACTGTTACATGGTTGAAGCGAGGTCGGCCTCCCCCGCACTACGTACACTTAGGTATCTTACCTAGCAACTTTCCATCGGCACACCTCTCAGCCAGCTAGGCTTTATTGCCTACCTTAGACTGTTGGTTAGCATCTACATTAAATCCACTCTACTTAAAAGTTTTCTCAGTTATTCTGCTGACTTCTCCATAAACTCATCGCAGTACTCTGCAAGCATCTCCTTCTGTTTGTTAGTTAGACCCATCTCCTTCTTCTTCTTTTTGGGTTTAGCTTTTGATTTTGATTTGTTCACTACACTCTTTGAGCGAGTCGTTCGCTTATTGACTGACTTTGCAGATTTGGTTGACTTCCGGTCAGCTTCCTCATTGTCGGATTGCCCCTCAACTGTACTTTCCTCCACTGGCTTCTTTATTTTAGTCTTTCTCTAAGACTTTCTGATTGAAGCCCTCTCTACCTTCAGCTTTCGTTTGCACTATTCTATCAACTTCTCCACTCTTCGCTTATCCTCCATCTAGAGCTAGTCATACCCGATTATCTTCTACACCTCGATACTCTCGTGGTTTTTGCTAAGTTTTGAGAAGCAATCTATATGATGCCATGGTTAGCTCCGATAGCTGTGGTCGTCATCGAAACAGCCCGCTATTCGAAGCTACTGCTTCTAGATAAATTAGTTGCAGGTGCGGCAGCGACTCCTTCCGCTCGGAGCCTTCTGAACCTTCATATAGTAAGGAGAAGACATATTTGAGTTCAAATTATTATTAAGGGAGTGCTATGTATAATCAGATTCGATTTCGGGGGAAGGTGGCAGTGATTCGAAAGGCCTTGCTCTATAATCGCTGGCTTCATCTCGCAACATAAACTAGCTGATGCCAAGCTAATTGAATTTATTCTAATCAGAGATGCACAATTTAGTCGTGTTATTGGACAGAAGACTATCTAAGCTGCTATATTGACCAGTCCTAACTTAAATCTGGAATGATAAAATCTTGACTAAATTAAAAATTCGTTGAAATCATTTATTAAAATTTAATAAATATTTTTAAAGGCAGATAATTATCTATTCGAAAAATGATTTATATTCAATGTAGTAAACTAAACAGACTTAATGTGCATACCTTGACTATTCTAATTATTCATGATACTACTAAGGCTCGGTTGGAGTAAATACTATTAGCATATGATTCAATACCAACCACCATGGTTATCAGTTCCTCCACTGTGGTGATCGTGGCTATGGTTATCGTGATGCCCGTGATCACCCCCGCCGCTATTGTCATGATGGCCATGATGTTGATCATGATGATGACCGTGGTCAGGATGATGGTCTCGCTCGTGATGATTATGGTGATGTCTATCGTCAGGGTCTGGATGAGGATGTGGATGAGGATGAGGTTAGGGGTGCGGATGAGGGGGATGTGGACGTGGGTGTGGATGTGGATGAGGATGTGGTTAAGGATGTGGTTAAGGATGAGGATGCGGGTCGGGAAAGGGATGTGGTGGAACATAAGGTACATAATTGCTGGAAGAAGAAGAAGTATGTTTTAACCCCAAAGGCCCACTAGAAGGTTTCCCGTAGCTAGGCATTTTCTGCACGAATTTACTTTTAGCATCATCTTTCCTGCTATTAAAGTAACTGTTAATATCATCTTGTAGGGCCCTCTGATGTGGAAGCAACTCAATAACTCCATGCTTATTGTATTTTAAGTCTGTAGTCGGATTGAATTGATGCTTCTCCATCAGCTCCCATCGACTCACATAACCCCTATTCTCTCTTTCTCCATGAAAAAAGTGAATGATCTTTCCACTTACATACCCAAATCCATTCTTTGGTATCGCTTTCTGGCTCCATTTATCGCACTCCTCAATAAACCTTGGATGGAGCTTGAAACCTGCCTGAATGCCCTCCTACCACATACTCAGCGCTGCATAGGCCATAAACTTATCAGCGCTGCCTATTATGTTAACCTAGAAGAATTTTCCAATCTGCTCCAGATACTCTCTGTTCATCGCCCAGGCATACCCAGGATGAGGGTACAGCTCCACCGTCTTACTAAACTCCACAACTTTCTCTCTATTACTTGTCGCATAGTACATGAGACTTTTAGCTTTGTACTGTACCTACCCACCAGCCCCCAAAAAGTCGGAATCTTCAAACAGTTGGATTAAACTTCGAGTTTTGAGAAGTTTAATGGCTTCCCTTGCCCAGTTCTTATTCTCGAAGTATATGTCAGCATCAATCCATGCTATGTACTGAAAGTTTCTAGGCAATCTCTTGATCAGAATGTTCAGCAGGTTCTACTTTATCCATAGAGGGTTGTCACATTGTACCTGTACGTGCCTGTTGTTTTTAGAGCTAGTGATGTAGTATGGGTTCTGACCGACTGAGCATTCGATCGTCCAGAACTATACTTCTCTGATGGATTGCATGTATCTGGCGAACTACTTGTAGAGATCGACACGGGTTTGGGAGAAGACAGGGAGAAAGAAGGAGGTGATTACGTATAGTTTCTACTAGGTTTAGGAGTAGGGGCTTTAGTTGAGTTACCCACGAGAATTGCATACTCCCATCGGTAGATTTTGATAGGTTAAGATATCAATTGAAAGTGGCTAATTTTAATTTAAAACTTTCATATCTGTGGTTAGTGCTGTGTTCTAGGACATGCACATAACTTGATGTCTTAAGATACACTTCCCATGTTTCATAAGGGAATATTTGTTCAAACGAACACAAACCTATGCTGATTCGCTATTAACTGTGTAAATTACCGATAAAACCATCCCTTAATTGATTCGAATCGTTGCAATCATATAATTTTTATATGGGAGCCAATCATCTCACTACTTTCCTCCTCGCCCTCACCCTCTCTACCTGTCTTCGCCAGCACCTCGACAGGGTGGATTACAACCAGTCGGAGTACCTGGCCAGTCTACAGGATACTGAGAACAAGTTCAAAGCAGATATCGACAAAATAAAATAACTAATAAAGGGTACCCAACGTTCCCTGGTCGAAACTGCATCCACAAACGAGTAGTAAATTCAGAGGCTATCCTAAAAGTTCGCTGAGGAGCGCGACGTAATAAATAGAATTTAGACGTACTTTGCCCTCCCATTTAATCTGAAGGCCTGCGCCAAAACATTCAACCTAACAAACAGTGAGAAAGACAACCTTAATTCACAGCTGCAGAAGATAAGGGAAGCTATCGATGGAATCAAAATGAGCGTCAATGAACAGGGGGAATGCAAGAGGATGAAGGAGCTTCAGAAGGAGCTGGAGTATGAGCTGCTCTATGTTACCAATATATAGTTACTGATCAACTCCGACTGTAGGAAGGGACCTAGGGAGTACCCTGAAGAATACGCTAGGGGACTGGTTGATCTCAATCGTAGTATTCCAGTTAGCAATCTGGATGCCTCAAACTGGATATATGGTAATACATCAGCACAGCAGTACAAATTCGAACTGTTTGCGTTGGGATCGAAGCACGATATAACTAAATGTAAGTTGTAGAGACCATTCGCTGTTAACCTTACCCACTGCATTAAGTGTGAAGGCTCCACTCCCATATTCAACCTAGGACTGAAGAAGTGTGTTCAGTGTCCTAACTAAACCTATTACGATACAGAGAGAGGCAAATGCAAAAGGGGAAGCCGATCCTAAACCGATAAAGAGTTTATAAATAGTAATAGGAAATCTCTGAATTTTGTGGGAAAGCGTCCCTTGTTCAACATCAATCGTTCTGAGTGTCCCAAAGATAAGCCCTTTTTTGACGGAGAATCCTGTATCGTGTGCAACCTCCCCCTAATATTCAATTTTAAGTCTTTAGCGTGCGAGAGATGTCCATAGAAGACAGTGTACAGCTTTAACCTTCGAAAGTGCATTAGGCAGATGAGAACATCATTAAGCTCTCTTGAATAGGCTCAGAACTGGATAAGCGCATAGAAATCTGGTAAGGTCTATCTCCAGTGGAAACGTAAGACCTAGAAGTAGGATGCAGTTATCTGCCCCACCAGAGCACCATATTATGATGGGGTTGCCTGTATCCCTTGCTAGCTACCCAGGATATTCAACCTTGATAACCAGTTATGTGTGTCAGTCATGAAAGGTTACGTATTCGACTAGAACATCCATAAGGTAATCAGAAAATCCCAAACCTAACACAATACTCGTCCCGAAGCCCCCTACCTCTTCATTGAGTAGGGAGTGGCAGCTCCCAACCTCACCACTAATCTCTGCCCAAAATCGTAGCCTTTCTTCGATGGGATTACCTGTATCGACTGCCAATAGCCTCGTCTTATTTTCAACTACAAACTAAGGTTGTGTACGAAGTGCTCTCACGGCAAACTATTCGATCCAGCCACCAGAAAGTGTGAGGTGTATCAGACTAGATATTTCACCAACCTGAAAGCTACCAGCATTATGCTGACTGGTTAGAAGACTCTGAAAGACTACCAAAGATAACAGAAGGAGCAGATGGCGAACCCACTATTTCCGTTTGAGGTGTGTGCTGAGTAGGTGCCATTCTTCACCAAAAACACCTGTATCAACTGTCCCTCTCACTAACCTTACTTTAATATTGAAAGTGGTGAATGTGAAAACTGTCCATATGGTAAATCGTTCATTCAGAGGCTACATCGATGCACAGCGAATACCTACGTAACTAATCTCCAGGCTCCCAACCTTCTAGTTGAAAGCCAATAAACCTACTCGAAATTGTTAGATAAGATTAATACTGCGGAGAATACTAGTCCTGATAGCAGGGTAGTGCAGTGTCCCGACCAAACTCCCTATTTCAATGGTCAACGATGCGTCAAATGCTTTGAGGCTGGCCCTCTGTTCTCACTGGAGAATAAAAGGTGTGTGAGTTGTCCCAAGGATACAGTGTACTCTGATAAGATGAGAGGCTGCAAAAAGATAGCGTTTGAGACCTCCCCCTCCGCACCCAACCTAATTTATCGGGGTAACTTCAGCCAATACACCGAATAATTTAATAGGAGACGCACTAAAAATCCTCAGGATATTGTCTGTGCGAATGACAAACCCTATTTTGATGGGATGCAGTGTATTAGCTGTCCGGCTGCACTGCCCCTCTTCGATCTTATCAAACGGAAATGCCTCCGCTGTATGAATGGATACCGGTATAACATTGAGGTTAAGAAATGTCTCAAGTTGGAGACTCGTGTTGTCACAACTTCACTGGAGAAGACAATGATGAATTTAGTGTGAAATATGTTGTTTATTCATTAGAGTGAGGATTCATACACTTGATAGTGCTAAATTGAAGTACCTTATACCAATATACTACCACTTTATTTATTCAGATAAATAAACCTCTATCATGTTGCATAAGTCAGTTCGAAGATCCGAAATATCAGACCACAGAAAAGCCATCTTCTATCCCTCCAAAGGTGACGGCAGAGATAGCTACATCGCATATAACAACGGTGGCACTACAATCCAACAGACATGTCAAGGGGTAGCTCCGCTGGGTCGTCACATGAAAATGCGTTAAATGAGCAGTCCCAATCGCCCACTTCTAGACAATAAGTACCACTACTACAACTCTGATGGCACTGGCAGAGATATCTACGTGTCGTAACAAACTGATTGAAATAGACTGTCTCAGCATATCCGAACAGGCGACCCAATGTCCCTAGCCAGCCAGATAAAGCAGTTCCAAAACACCCTGCGAGATCACACCCAACTACCCTTACTAATAAATTCGGCATCCAGGAGAAAGCAGCCTACAAAAAACTCTCATTCATGGCTGTAGAACCCTGAAGTAAAATAGCATAACAAAGAGAGGTTGAGGATGCTATCAGTACCCCGTCGGAGGAATGCTAAATACGAGCAGCTAAAACTATCTATGATAAATCAACATTTGATGTGCTGATAATTTAATGATAATAGACAAGTATATACTGCTGTCAGTGGTGCTTTTGTTTGTTGGAGAACAGTCTTAACCCTGGTTTCTTTTCGTGCCGACAGTCCTTAGTTCTTATCCAGTTTCTCCTAATCTTCCCTACTATCGTTCGCTAGTCTGGCAGCGAAATCTCTAATTTGTAGTCTTCGATAAAGTCGCTGATATACCGCTTTCTGCTATCAACAAATTTGGAGTAGAGGAGCTCAAGGACAGAGTAGGCTGTATCCATGATAACTGGCCATCCACAAAGCACGAACATCACCCATATTTTATTGACGGTGTGCCTTGATAGTGTGTTGCAGAAGAGTGTTATGAACCACTTGAAGGTGAGTATCGAGATGTCTAGTCCCTCCTCATCCAGCTTTTCGCACAGCTTCGGGATATTCCTCCTTACTTCCTTCTCCAACCTCTGGTTATATCTTTTGAGTAATGCAAATTCGTTAGCCAATAGACTCTGATACTTCCTCTCCTTGAGTATAAACATACAAAGGTGGAAAGCGTCATCCTGTGTCTTAGTGTTCTTTAATGCGTGGGCAGCTATACAGTTAATCCCCTGAATGTATGATGTGTTCGAACTGGAGCAGATATTCTCCAACAAAGACTTCAGCTTTGATTGGCTACTTTCGCATTTAAATGTTCTCTCAGAGTCCAGTCGAAGAATGCCTTAATTCTGAATTTAGCGGAGGGGTGCTGCCGATGAATGAGGACGCTCCAGACTAATAATTCGACCGAGAGATTTAATGCAATCGAGTGTTCTATAGTGGTCGTAGGGAAGGAGGCGTTGTTAGAGGATCATCGCTGCCAAGTTTCGGAGGGTACGATGAGTACCATCCATCGTCATCAAGAACACCCTCTGTAGCTCTTGGTTAGGCATGAAGGTGAATATCTTTTCGATGATCGCTAAGTCAAACTCTCTGTAAACTTTCCTACAACTTTAGAAAGTTGTGAAGGCCCTCCCCCTCACTGTCAGATTTTAGCTATGAGGGATCTTAATAGTAGATACCCTCACAGTGTCCAGCTACCTCAGCACGACGTAGCTGGTCTGATGGAGACTGACCCTGCTTGAAGGTACCAGCAACCGCCGACCTCGAGGCAGGTACTCACACTGAATGATATTGCTGGGCTTTAAATTGCTGAGACTGCCGCAGACTGTGAGGTTGTGGTACCTTGGTTTAAATATTTAGCTCATAGAAATTAATACGGCATCATCTTCCATACAACCTATTTGGTAATCACTTTCTATTGTTTTTCTCCACTGTGTTGAGAAAGTCTTGAATTTTGATGAGCTTATCTATCGATAGCGTTTCGAGATCAAACTACACCTCCTCTGAATCTTTTCCTTACGACAAAATGTCAAAAATCTGTCTCAGATATTTGTGACTGATTGTACGAATAGCTTGTGCGATGTTTCGCTTTTGTTCTAAGCTGAAATTCACGTTAGATGGAATGTTGTTACTGCCAACCAATGGGATTGTCGGGGTTTGGGGGTGCTCTCCCTGCATATGATTAATAATTGACCTATTGATTACATAAATGAACATATATCAAATCCACGCCACTTTCGCCGGAAACAGCACCACCCCCACACAGTTAAATCCAATAAAATATGCTATGATTGCCAGTTGAGAGCGACTCAACCCATTAGATCCTCTTTCTAGGTATGAAGCGAACAGTAGGTAGAACACAGGATACGCTGAATAGAACCGAGTGATTGAGAGTAACAGAGAACCAACATAAGTCAAACCAACTGTAATTAGGAAGGAGATGAGGGCTCCCATGCGAACAGGTTCGGCCCACAACATACTGACAGTTTATCTTCTCCTCAGAGTTAACAGGATCATGGCAATAGTAACATACCCTAGGTTCTGTATCTCCAACCAGTTCTTGTGCAGGAAGAACCGGAAGAACCCCACATTCCAGAATTTCTACTGCATAAAGTTGTAGATATTGGGAATTTTCTAGGCACAGAATGTCGAGTGGATCTACCCTGTACAGAATGTCCACCAGGCGATGTAAAGGTACAGCAGAAATGGGACCACGAAGAAGGAAAGGGTGAGAGCGCCTGTCAGCACTGTTCGAAGTCCCAACGATAGTTTCTGTTTCAGTGGTAGTTATCCATCTTTAAAGAGTCCGTATAAATGCAGGAGAATGGGCACTCCAAATATCAGCGAATTGAACATCCCGATCGACCTGATAAGTGTCGATATGGAGAACAGAAGCAAAGGTTTGATGTTGCCTGAGATAAAACTGAGTGGTGATGTGACTTATTTGTATATGAGTTTAGAGTGTTAGAAGGCCAATCTGGTTGCAGGGAACACAACTGCACAAAACAGCGCCTCACTGTACACTGCATGGTAGAATATGGACGCAGGATTAAACAGGAAGAGAGCGGCCGAGTAGTACGCTAGATACTCCCCCGACAACAAGTACCCCAGCCTATAGAGCTAAGTGGCGGCGTATACCACTAGTCCTTTGTTGAGTATGAGTACAACTGCTACGTGTAGAGCAGGTGAGGTCAGCCCACCCATCGTCAACACATACCTCAACAGTCTGATAACAGATACGAAGCCTGGAAGAAATACATAGTTAACTTCATACTCGTAGAAGATGTCGAAGAAGAACTGACCATCGAACTGGACAGCTACGTGAGGCAGTGAGTACCGTATCTGAAGAGGGGATTTGCCCCGTTGAATGGCAGATAGGAGTCGACTTCGTAGGCGTTGCTGATCAGGGTCACAAGGATAGGCACGCAGGTGAATACCAGATTGGAGATGATGAGGGGAGTTTTGAGGGTGTTGAGGATTGAGGCAGTGGTATGCGGCTTTTACTAAACTCTCATCATAAAATTGTAGGGATGAGCCAAAAATCCTTTAAGAATGGTCCTTTAGGTCGAGTTAATAAAAGGGTTATATGAGGTATAAGTAAGTAGGTGAACCTAACTTATGATAATTAAATGGAGAAGTACTCATAACTTCCAAAGACAGTCAACCTCCAATGTGAATAATGCTACTACATATCGAACATTCTGATAGAGCCTTGCGAATACTGTTAGAAATGGCGGTTTATGTAATTTGAGGATGAAGACTAATAGAGACTTGCATTGAATCGTATAAATTAGAAACAGAGAGCTTTGAAGGAGAGGGCGAAGAAGATAAAGGCTAATTAGGGTCCCAAACAGCTGCATATCGATCAAGCAATAATGAGAAGCAGATAGTTAAAGGAGTTTAAAGCGGCATAAACATTTTAAGCGGCATTCAGACGCAACATATACAAGTTATCCAATACTCACCGTGAGTTCAAGCGGCTAAAAGACCTGCTTAATTAGAACACTCATCTCAACCTGAAGAAATACAATCGGGTCTACAATCAGCCCAGGGATCAAGATCAGTGTTTGAGGGGCCCAGCTAGTCAACAGGAAGCTCTTGGGGATTTGATGTCCTACCATAAATGTTAAGGATACTTTGGGATTGCTCTGCTCGTTGACTAAGGCAAATGGCTGTAGAAGAACGGAAACGATAAGTAATGGCTAGTAGCCTATTACATGATAAACATTATGGATCTAGACAGTCTAATGACCGATGGTATCCCAACCTTGAACCACTACTCAAAGGGGTAAAATAACAACCCACTATTTACTGGTTACATTTACAGTTGTAGAGGGGTAACCTGCTACCCTTAGTTAAATGAATCTATCATATGGTTAAGCGCAGGTAAATTCTTAACTACACTGCAGTGTCGGGTCAATCCTTACCATACGATATGCTACAAAAATTTTTGGCTCGTGACTGACTCCAAAGAGATCAGACCTTATAGGTTGTTGGTTAAGTTGCGTTAATGATTATTCATACAGTTTGTTATTAGTTTAATGATTAAAGATAGGCTGCCCACCACCCTCCAAATACTCACCCTACTGAAGACTCCCCTACTGTTGTCCAACATCCTCTACACTCTAATTCCCATCCTAATAGTATCAACTATCAACGAGTACCAGCCTAACGGATATCTCCAAATGAATGGAGCGTAATGGCTTCGCTACGGTATCTCTGATTTGACTCAGCTGTACAGTTCGACGGCCAACAATTCAAATAAAATAGATACTACTACGAGCTTAACTATGTGTTTCTTCCTGGGTATTCTGCAATAGTGAGAGGAGTCTATTTGATCCTCGATTTGCTTGGGTTAGCAGTACCTGCAGTTCAAGTTATAATCCTATTAATAATCAACAAAGGTCTGACAGCCTACGCTGCCTGCGAGATGTACAGGATCGGACTGTTACTATCCGGAGAGTATTTGGGTTACTACTCTGCTGCCCTGTTCATATTCAACCCTTCAACCATATTCTACCATGCCCTTTACTCAGAGCCTCTCTACTGTGCACTCGTCTTCACAGCTTTAAGGCTATGTATTCAAAACTCAAATACAATCTATCTGTTGATGGCACAACCCTTTAAATTCGTAATGGCTAATCTCACACCTTTACTGCTGTTTTCTGCTTCGACTATGGTGCGGTCGATTGGTATGTTCAACTCTTTGATATTTGGAGTGCCAATTCTGCACTCCCTCTACAATCTAATCAAAGGTCCTGCAACAGTGAAAACCCATAACAGATTAACGTAAATTATAAAAATAACTGTTACAGGGGTACTCACCCTCAGCTTTTTTGTGGTGCCCCTATTAGTTTACATACTTGTCGGCTGGTACATATTCTGCACATAATAGATAAAATCTACTTTCTGTTCGGAGTCCCTCCCCAACATCTACAGCTTCTACCAGTACAACTTCTGGAAGGTAGGCTTTCTCCAGTTTATTGTTCGCTTGGACTAAATCTTTGTAGAAGGGATATTCTGCTGGATCACTCTACTTGCTCTTGGTTTCATTTGCTCAAAAAAAGGTGCTTTCAGCTTTCTCCTGACAGAATCTGCCAGAGTGGGCGCTCTACTGTCCTTTGTGCTGATGACGGTTGTTACGCTGCTGGCAGCCCACCTGCCCTCAGTCACAAGGTTCCATTCTGCTCAGCCCATCCAGTATCTGCTTCTCGCCAACTACCTCAAGAAATAGTCTAGCTCTTTCAATATCAAACAGCTACTCATCTTCCTGTATATAGTAGTGTACAACTCGATAGGTATCATTCTGTTTCCTGTAAGGTTGTACTGGATCTGATGTCAATATATGTATGCTATCCATTAACCCCACTAAATCGATCTATTTAATTGTTAGTATGCTCAGCATTGTTCTGGGTCTGTTGGCATCTCCACTGCTGGCTGTTGCGTACCTGGTAGGTATTAAGCGATCCTTCCAGAAAGACAAACCAATATTGCTTCCTCTCGCAACAGCTCTCCTACTGTTCCGCAACCTAACAATAGCAGTCCCCTACATTCACAACCGACTCACCATACTAGCTACCAGCTAAGACCCACAGCAACGACTCAAACTATAGGACGATACCTTTCCAGTAGGTTTACTTGTTGCTCTGCTAGCATTTCCATTCAGTGCATGGCTAGACCATTTGGCGCTGAGAAAGAAACCAACCCAAGCACCCACACATAAGCACGATCATGAAGGTGCGCATTGCTCATCATACCCTCTATCCGTGTTGCTAACTGGGTGGTTACTGGCGGATAGCTTCTTGGGCTTCTATTTTCTCATCTAGGAATCCTCGCTTTACAACTCATATCAAACTGTTCTATCTATGCTTTACCAACTGCTCTCATCATTGAGTACAGGTACGTCGGATAATGATTTAGGGTTTATTCTCAAATGGGCTAATTCTATGAAACCATCACAACACAGGAATACGGCCCTATCTATACTCCTAATGGCTTTATTCGGTAGTGTAGTCGGCATAATTCTTTCAAATTCTGTGCTACTTCTACTAATCAAAGCTTTTAGTTGCGGGGTCCTTCTATACCTCGCCACTCAGCTTTGTCTGCCGTACTGCTTTGACCCCGATGAACATCACGTTCCCTACGGCAGCTTCATTCTAGGTCTATTGCTTGCAATTCTGTACTACCCCCTCAACATCCTACTTTCGAACTGATACTATCTTTAAAGTTGTTAATTTGATGATTTGGGCAATCCTACTTCTTCTCCTGTTTTCAGCAGTGGTAGTGCTAGGGGTACTCTACGTCAAAGATTCTCGCATGGAGGCCCAAAGCAAAGCCCAAATCCTTCTCATAGTGGGTGTTCTGCTGGGGCTTTCCCTCACCATCTCCGCCTTCAAATAGCGTCGATACATCACCTTCTCACTCCTCAAGTCCGATATTAATGATGTTGAGAGAAGGTTCACTTTACTCCCGCATGAGTTCAAGGCCAAGTTTAGAGGGATTTCTGATGACAGACTACCCATCGACGACTACTACAGGATTAACTATAAACATTACGGGCAGCAACAACCCAGCTACAATGAGAAGGTCATTTACTGTAGCAAGAAGTACCAAGGTGCCAGCAAATTCATGTACGATCTGGCAGAAAGGCTTATTGGCAAGGGTTATCCTACCCTGTATTCAAAATTTGAGTATAACCTCTACAACGAGCACGATGTGGCCGACGCTCTGGGACTTCCTTCGCTAAAGATAATGGAGGATGCCATCTCCAACTGGAATAAGCGAGGACTGCAACCTTACATACTGCTGGATGGACTGGAATATGCAGTCATATCGGTAGAATTTGTAAAGGTGCTCGGCAGGCTTCTGTAACGCAACGAAGTTAACATAATCTTCAACACTGAAAGAGCAGAATGTCTTTAAACATTTTTCCGCACAGTCGCCGATAGAGAGATCACTATTAAGATATGGCTGCCTCCTGACAACGATGTACTAAAAAAACTGGGGAAGAAGATCACAGCTAAGAGCTACATTCGAGATTTCAGGGATTTAGCAACTTATTCCAAGTATAATGATGATGAGCATACCCGTAGAAGCAGTACTGGTGCAGACATGGATGTTGCGGATGTTATGCGAAAGATCAGTACCTTGAACAACGCTCGCATAGGTGCAGTCAAGAAAGTGCTTCCCTTTCAATAAATAAAGAAATTACAACACTTGGGCCTGATCCGTATTTTAAATGGAAAATTAGAGCTGGCTGAAACAGCTACAACAACGACCTCCCGCGACGACTACTTGTGAGTTAATTGATTTTAATTTATGGAAACTTACTTGGTTATGACTCAGGTTTTGGAGTTGGCTGACTAAATAAACGAGATTTAAAATCCTATCAAATCAATCAACCGCTTTAAAACACGAACGCTTGAAACAGAACCGATGACTTAGCATGGTTTATGAGTTTAAAACACTTATAAAACATTTAGGAAGTAAATAAAAATAGGTGAATAATTATGTATGTATGTATGTATGTATGCATGTATGTATGTATGTATGTATATGCCCTGTTCGGGCTTGGCGAGGTTAACTCGCCGTGAGGTCGATGATCGTTTGCCAGCTGTCAGC
>JAOXNN020214042.1:0-17273 GCA_028571205.2 Hydropsyche betteni | reverse complement strand
GACCACCTACTCGTGACTTCGGCAATGAGTTTGGATCCGCGTCTGATGTTCCCTTCACGCCTATCAATCCGGAGACTCCAAATCATTAAGGTTCAACATCTACACCTTCAACTGATACTACAGAGGGAAGTGAAGCCTCTACTCCGAACACATAAGCTCCAAAGCATAGCTAGGCCTAGGCTCCATCTGCGCTGCCTACATCTGATCCTAAGACAGGAAGCCCTACACCAGCACCAACAACAACCTCGGCAGTCTCACCCTAACCTGCTCCTTCACAACCAACAGCCACCACACCACCTCCATTCGTTTTAAGCAACCCAGGTGCTCTCCCTTCAACGACTACTGCTGTTCCCACTCCACCTCCTTCACTAGTTCCTGCTCTACAGAATCTATCGACCTTCTTTAACAACACAGCTAACAACATAAATTCTCAAATGAAAAACTCCACGTAATCATTAAATAATGCTGTTGCATCATTATTAAATAAGACATCTGAGCCCACGAATTCGACCTCCCAAACCGTTCCCCCTCAAACTATTAAGGACAGGTTCAGGAATTTGTTCAGTTGGGCGGTTCCTAATCCAAATCCCAACACAGCCAATAGTCAAACCACAACCACTGGTAAGTATGGGTTAGGGTTGGTTGTGAGTGCTTTGGTGTGCAGTATGGGGCTTCTAATTTGATGTGATTGAGATATCATAGTCAATTTCGAACTGTTTAGAATATCAATATTGTTATTATTATTCAGCCGGTTTATGCGATGAAATAGGGGAAACTCAGTATTATTGAAGTCGTTTTAATTATTACAAAAACAACATTTCAACTTTTACAACATTTAAGCAAATTGTATGTGCTTACAAATTACAAAATAATAATTACATTTTGCTTACTTACATAGATGTTGACTTAATTACAGTGTTAAGCATAATACAAACACTGACAGTACTCACTATCATTCAAGTGGCTTATCCTCATTAATTTTGGCTTTACCTAACTATGTAGCAGTCTCTTCCATCTCCTATTCTTCCGCTTGTTCCTTAGTTGGTACCATCTCCACCATATCTTCAGGTTCCTCTAAGTCTTCTGGGTTTGCCTTAGTGACTTTAGCCAGTTTCTCAGCAATATCCATTTTGTTGAGGAGTTCAGCCTCTTTAAATGCTGTCTTCCCCGTCTCATTTCTTATATTGGGATCTGCACCCGCTTCAACCAGACCCTCCACAACTGCAATATGCCCACATATTGTTGCATAATCTACGCATTAGAGATTTCTTACGAAGAGCAGTATTCCCATCACAGTTTTTCCAATTCAGCACCTTCTACGCTAGATGCCTCGTCTTCAGTACAGGCACTACTAAGTTTAGTATCTACAGATGACCATTTCCTGCAATCATATCTACATGAACAGTGTATTTACGTAGGCAAGTGTTCCCATCTTGGGTTGTCCAACTCAAATCGATACTCTCATCCTTCAGGAGAGTTTTTACTTCTTCCACATCTCCCTCTCTGCAACAGTCTGTAAGGTATTACTCTTGGCTATCGTAGTATTCCTAATCACTGTGACTCTCCATTTTATATTTAATAACTAACTCTTTAATTAATTGGTGAATCAGGTTGGTGTATGTCGGACGACCAACTCTTTTAATTTTAAGATGACTTCGGCTTAGGGGAGGCAGTTGGAGAAGTAACTGTCCCCAATATTGGACAACTGACTTTAGAGTTCCTTGTCTTCGAGTTTCAGCAGGTCTTTTTCTGAGTGTCTGAGCATTTGTAGGAGTGAGTGGTTAATGAAACCAATTCCCTAAATTAATACCAACTCTATTATCCTTGTAATGAGACCTTTATGGGCATTTCTGTACAAAAATAGGGATTTATAGTATCTGTAAAAGATTTTACTGCACTGCAATTTACACTATCTCATTCTTTTGTAGAGAGAAGGCAGTTTCTGTTGTATGAGGCTCTACAAATGTTGGCTTTACTCATAAATTTTAGAGCTTCCTGATAGAAAGAACTTTCTGAGATCCATCTCTCTCATAATGAACCGAAAATATTCATATGCATATGACTGCATGATTTGAGTAGTTGTTTCGGTTGATGTTATGCACATTGCGATAGCGAATGCAAAATACTCCATTCCTTTATCAAAACTTACCTATGGATCATACAGACAATAACCAACTAACATCCTCTAGGTTAATTTTTGGGGATTGGTGAGTGAAATTTGGGAAAACCCTAATTTAATCAAATTACTTGCGAGTTTTGATAGTCTTTAGCAGATCTGTTATTGGTCACGTGATTTAGGCTAAGACAAAGAGTGAGGCTAACACTGTTTGGGTTATCGGCAGGCGTACCTCCAGAATTGTGGTCTAATCGTCTACGATAGGCCTAACAAAATAGATTATAAAGCTCTTGCGTGTTCCTTAACAGTAGGTTTGTTGAGTTTGCACAAGTAAGCCTGCCATTCTTAAGCTGTGAAGATCTTATAACCTTTAACACTAACACATTAAATTCCTTGGCTAGTCTACACATACTCAAGGGTGATGATATCAGATGGTATCAGTTCCTCAAACTCATCAGAACTGTCGTCCTCGTTTGTTGATGCCTTTGTGGTTTTTGAGTCCTTAGTGATCAGCATTACCTATTCTTAAAGATCACTATCATCAATCATAATCACAATTGGTTTATCCATATTAATACTATTATGAAAGTTGCAAGCCACGACATAAACTCCAAATGAACTGTTACAAAATGCAAAGAGTCCATAGAGTTAGATGAAGTAATATGGGAGAGAATGTCAAATATTACAATATTATCGATAGGATAGTTTTTGATATATGAGTGATTAAGTAAATTGATTGAATAACCCTGTCTTGACAGTTTAACCTAATAATAAGTGCCTAGACCTCCTTAAGATTATTCTGTAGAGGTGATGTCAAATTCTGAGGTCACCAAAAAATATTGTAGTGATAGTATTAGTGTTCTCATATTATATATCGTTTAAGATTAAGCGAAATTATGTAAAACCTCTAAAAATTCTCAACAATGTTAAAACAAAACATCAAAGGTCGGCTTCTTATGCATTGACGATACATCTTTAATCTTCCGACCAACTCATTTTTAATAGATTGCTATTTATGTGTTTCCTCTCCGCTTCCTTCCTCTCTTTATAGAACTGACTTAACTAATTAAACACAGCTTAAGATGAATTACCCTCCTCTTCTGATTCCTCCGGTAATTGAATGTCGGGGGATTTGTATCTGTCTCGTTTGGCTTTTGTTACGTCAGGTTCTAGATAGAAATCGTAATTCATCAAATCCCTTGAGTTGTTTTTAACTTGGGACACATAAACCTCATCCTTCTTATCAGATATATTAAGGGTACTTGCCTGAGAACATCGATTGATTGAAGGGTTTTTTACGGTACTCACATACATTTCTATCTGGTTTCTAGATTTGATCTTTCTATTCTATGAATGTTACTTGAAGTATTCTTACGTTGATTTCTCAATACTCTTATCAAGTATTTTTTTAATATTCTGGTTGATCACTTTATCCTGTTGCTACACTTACTTCTGGGTTTGAGCCTCCAACTCCCTAATTAAACTAGTATTCGACTATTTCTTCTGAATATCGACAGAGTTGTATTTAGTTTATTACTTCTTCTCATCGTTAGTTATTATTTGAGACTGTACTTCATACTTGTTTCTGCGGAAATTACGACGATCGTTAGTATTGTTAGATACCACTGTACGATTACATCCTTTAATATCTTCAATAGATGAATCTTTAGGTTTTTACAAGTTGTTTACTGTGTACGCTGGGTAATTACATGAGTTACCTATCTTTCTTAGATTTACATTGCCTGAAGGTTAAATATCATCGAACTTCCCCCTTCTAAAATTTGTCTTTTGCTCTCTCTTGTCAGTACACTTTGTCTTTAATTTACTGTACAACTCTCTCAAGTCATTATCCTTCTCTAGAAGTATCTCCATGGGTTGTTAGATTGTAAGATCATCCAGTACTCTCTTCCTGCTGAATCCTCTCTTCCGTTAAGCAAAATATTTCTCAGCCACCTGTATGGTATTGTGAATGCGACTATTTGTAGTGGTATTGTGACTATCATCGTTGCGCCTTCTCCGCATAGAACTCTCATTACGGTGGTTCAATGAGTAGTTACACTCTTGGATACGGAATTTTTTGGTAGAGAGTTACCGAGATGTGTCTTTCAGAGACTTTTCTCTTGGGGTTTTGTTACGCACTACAGATCTAACTTTTCTCCTTCTCTGGGTTATCGTTAAACTACCTCAATTTACACCAAATAGGGTGACAGTGTCCCTACTGTATGTTTCTCCCTAGTTAGAGTACGTTTATGAGTACTATCACTTCCTTTTATGCTTTGCTCAGAGTTTATGGAGGGGAGTTGCTTCGAGGTCATGGGTTTGTATTCAGGCCGCAGGTTAATCATCTGACTCATTATAAATATTAATAATAGCTTATTTTCAAAGTTGGGTCATCTTGTGAGTGTAAGTGAGAGGGAGTTTAAGGGTGAAAAAATAAAGTTTAGATTAGTTATAATTAAATAACTGATGAATTATAGGAGAGAGGCTGTTGGTGGGGGTATGCCTCTAGGTTTTAGCAAAGTTTCGAGACACGAGGGTGGCCAAACTCCTACACGCAGCAGGATGAAAGGAGTTGATTTTGAAGGGGGTGGTTTCGGTCATCATAGTTTTGGCTAACTTTAAAATATTCTCGAAAGAGAGAGAATCAAATCCAAGGAAGTGAGGGAAGATCTCGAAACAAAGCTAGACAACTAACGAAAATCTCGCATAAATATGGAGAGTAGACTCATAGGATTAAAGGATGATTACAGCAAGAAGTAGAGATATATAAGCGATCTTTAATTTAAGGTTCAAAATCTGTAGCATGAGAATAGGGATGTGTTTATGGATAATGACAAATTGAGGGCAGAGATATAGAGGATGGATAACCTGTACAAGGACAAGATTGCATAATTAGAGAATGAACTACAATAATAGAGAAGGCAGAGCGATGAAATGTTGGAGGAGTATAAGACAAGATTTGAGAAATTTAAGAGAGAGGGTTTGGAATACACATAAAAACAGGAATATTAATTCACTAAGATTCAGAAAGTATTGGAGGACAAATTGAGAGCTCTTTAAACCTTTCGAAAAGTACTAACTAACATATTTAGGACCAACAACTAGAGAATAAGAAATTGAATTAGACGATTGCCACTGAAAGATTAAGACACTAACAATAAACCCGATAACAAATAAACAAAGTCAAAGATGAGTAACATAAAAAACTGGCGTCAGTTACCAAAGTGTACGAACAGAAGGTTAAGAGCCTATAAGACAACAAATAACTCCTTACTAAGAAAGTCCAATAATTATGGAGGGAAGTCCAGTAGAAGTAGAGGAGAATGCAAGATATACAACAATCGAAGACATCAGATTAGCAGAGATTGAGCGAAGAGAATGCCAATCTCGAACAGAAACTGTCTTAAGTCAAATTTATAAACTAAAAACTCAAAGCATAAATACAACAACGATAAACTGCCTACAACAGATAACTGCATGAGAGTGGGAGTGAGTCAACCCAAGTGAAACAGCAGCTCACCCAGAAAAAGAGATAGATAGAGACACTCAACCAAACAATTCGGGAACTTAAGCAGAGTATGAAGGATAGGTCTGACGAATACGAGCGTAAGATGCATGAGTTGACTGAAAGAGCAGCCTATTACGAGGGATAGGCCAAGAAATATAAAGGTAGCTATTGCTTAAGTTAGAGTAATTCAATAGAATTTGTTAACAGTTGAGATCCAAAGTAAACGAGACGATATCAAATGTCTCAATTAAGAGATGAAGGGGAACTGGGTTGATTTGTTTATTTTATTATTTGACGTGAGGTAGCAGTTGGGATATTTGGTCATTGGTTATTGATTACGATATGGGGATTGAAGATATTGAATTTGAATATTCAAATGAATATTGAAATTTAAATAACATTATTGATGAATTATCGGCAGTCTAGGTATTGTGTTTATTATCGTTTTATTTTTTAGGTTGGGGTTTTGTAGTGATAATACTGTACAACCCTTCACTTTGTACTTGGTTTAGATTCTAATTTTCCTTTTGAAGCACTAATTTTATTTACTAGCCTACCAACATATTTTTATTTCTCAGTACTTATTCAAACAATACCCGCAATTAAAAACAACTCTTAAGCAATAACTTCCCTCTCTACACACTTGCTAATTTTATATTGGAAAGACACGAAATCATCATCCGGCTGTTTATTTATCTTATACTAAGGTTGTAATCTATTTGAGTTTCGGCTTGTTCGAGCACTACAAAAGTTAATCCGATCTTGTTGACAATCACCAATATTAGATTCGTGATAATATAATAAATAATGCTTAGGTTCTCGACTGTTACAGAAGCCAGGCCAAGAGATATTAGCGCTGGCAAAAAATACCAAGCATTGGCTCGGAAGTCATCAGTCCGCCAGTAACTGGGGGATGTTATGAATATCAAGCCAATGAGCTACAATTCCCCAGAACCCATACAATATATGGGATCTCCCACTTCTCACTGGATCCCTAGAGGCCAATCTGTCATCTGGAATGGGCGGATGATTAACAGTGAGCCAATCATTGAACAACATCCACCTCGGCGTATCCCATTTATTGAATTTAGCAACAATTAATCAAGCCCTGAATGATGCTGCATCTTGGAAGGTTTATGCACCGGTGTCTCCCCGTTAAAAAAGTGTCAGGAGGGATAACTCAATAACCAAAATAAAGACTTCAAGAGTGGGACTGGATACCCCTAAGAAAACCAACCAAAATCAGTAGGCTTCTAGCCCAAAAACTAGCGGACTTTTCGAGGGATACTAAACTCCCAAAGGCTCGATGGCTGTAAGTCGATCCACAACACCATCAAGAAAGAGCGAAGTAAACCAACAGTAGCCAAGTTACGGTTTTATGTATAGTTTTAGGAGTAGAGGTGGGTATAATCCAACATATTTACGCAAATAAAACCAGGATGTTTGTGTTGTTGCTGCTAACCTTAACAATAGAAAATGGTAGCACTTCTTTGCTGTCTGCGATGGGCATGGAGATAAGGGACATCTAATTTCTGGGTGTATTCGTAACTATTTCCTACAGATGATGCCAAACTCTCCTTAATTCCATAAAAAACCTCGAGATAACCTGTACATGGCTTTCAGATCTGCAGCAGAGAAATGCTGCTATTAAAATATAGATATGAATCTTTCGGGATCGACAGTATCTAGCTGTTATTTCGTACAGAACAAGATATACTGTGCTAATGCAGGAGATTCGAGATGTGTTATGGGGGTTAAAGATCAGCAAACGGGGAAATGGACAGCAAAGTCACTCTCAACAGATCATAAACCATTACTGGCATCGGAAGCTCAGAGAATCTGGCGGTGTGGGGGGAGAATAGAGCCCATGAAGGATAATTTCGGTAATTTCTGAGGTAATTCAAGGAAATCCAGTCGGGCCGTTAAGAGTCTGGCATAAGGATGTCCAAACCCCTGGTCTTGCAATGACTAGAAGCATCGGGGATTTCTCAGCAGCACCCCTCGGTGTAACTTGGTAACCTTAGATAACCTGTAAGCCTTGAAATTATGTAGAATATACGATATCCCAACAGGACAAGATTCTCCTATTAGCAACAGATGGAATATGGGAGTTTTTGAACAATTAAGATGTAATCTCTAAGTTAGGATTGTTCTATGAGGCTGGACAGTTGGAGTAGGCAAGTAAATATTTGATGGAATACGCTCTGAGTGTTTGGTCAGTCAACTCCACAATCATCGACGATATCTCGTTCGTCCTGTTATTCTTGACCCACAATTGATATACTTAACTCGAGTGTGATATGTTTTATCCTACAAATTGGAATATTGTAACGATGAGTACAGGGATGGAATAAATTTTTGCTTGTTATTTGGATCAACTTTTGAGATACTGGGGAATTTCGGGAAACACTGCCTCTGGAGGAAAACAAATGATTCATAATAATAAGATCATCTTGAATGACTCATCAGAATCCTCCGTCTAGGATTCTCTTGACGCAGATGAAGAACTCTCTTCTTTGCACTCTTCCGTCTCCTGATCTGTCAGCCATAGCCAAGAGTTGGTTGATCTGCATGGGATTCAGATTTCTATTAAGTCCCATCATCGCTAAAACTTCATTTAAAGCAGGGTAAAACTCATTCATCTCCAAGCTTCCTGATCCATTCATGTCATATTTTAAGAATGCCTGATCAATCACCATCTGGGCTTGTTGTTCTCTGGGATTTCCAAACTGAACGTTACTCCAACCAGAGTGTGAGTGGCCTTGGCTAAATCCTCCTTGGTTGAAACCTCCTTGGTTAAATCCTCCTTGGTTAAATCCTCCCTGACCCTGACCAAATCCTCCCTGATTAAATCCACCCTGACCCTGACCAAATCCACCCTGACCCTGACCAAATCCACCCTGGTTAAATCCTCCTTGGTTGAAGCCTCCTTGGCTGAAGCCTCCTTGGTTAAATCCTCCTTGATTGAACCCACCCTGGTTGAAACCCTGTCCACCGTAACTTGGGCATTTCCAATTAGGGTTTCCACCGAAAGTGGGATAGCTAGAATTGATAAACTTTTGAAGTGCCATAAGTATCTCCTGTTTTCCGGCTCTTTGATCGAAGTTAGTGTCGACGGCTCTGATCATCTGTTGTGCTTCCATCATATTGAAGCTCCTGTTGATTCCGAGAATGGCACAGGCCTCATTGAAGAAAGGGACGATTTCGTGACCTTCGATGGTGCCACTCATGTTCCTATCGTACTTGTAGAACAGCTGATCGACTGTCTGTTGAAGTTGAAATTGCCAGTTCATAATAAGATATTATGTCTAAGTGATTTTATCAGGGTTTTAGTTATAGCAATTATAAATATTTCAGTTGTAGAATTGAACATTTTATATTAGTTGTTTGGGGGAGGAATCAAGCATAATTAAAGGGGCTCATAAAGAAAGAATTATGTAATTTGTAACTGGAAAGTGTGTAGCGAAGATTTAAGTATTTGCTACTGTAAAAACAAGAAGAAGACTCCAATTCAACACAAACTTTTTCGGTATTATTACTTAGATATAGAAGATTAAGACAACCGTTTCAGATCTGATTGAGTACTTCTTTCATTACAAATATTTTAGCAGCTCACCCCCAAAATATTACCCATATTTCAAACCCATACAATTTCATCTCTTCAATAATATTCCCATAGTCTACCTCTCTCACTCAATATATAGAATGCTTGTAGGTTTTACTCCTTTTCTTTCGGACGGGAGATACATATCTGTAAGCATACTAATGAATATCGGGGAGGACCAGAGTTGAGTGATTCTATGTGGGAGATCGCTTCTTCTTGTGTCTTCGGTGTGGTTTTATCATTCCCTGCATAAATTATTGCTTACCGCATCCACTAAATTCCTTCGGACTACTGGCAACTTGAAATACCCTTCTAAATAGGGGTCTCTGTAGGGTTAGTAGTAATCATAAGCTGGTTAGTTTGGAGGGAAGTAGTTGACGAAGTTTAGTTCTCTCTGCTTGGAGTTCCTTACGCTCATCCAATTATTGTATGTTATTATTATCAAATTTGATGGGGGGGGGATGATTGCATATGCATAGTCTAAGATTTTACTATGATAAAAGAGCTACTCATAATTCTAATTTAACAGGGTTGACAGAGAAAGTGGAAATTAAAAGTTGACCTAATTGACAGAGAACACTTATAAATTTATGTATGCATTAAGTCAACGATATGAACTGTCACAGATTCGCTTTTACATCCAATAACTGATACAGATCGTTACGTTTCTGCTTTGAAATGGGAATTTGCTCTCTAACTTGATCAACATAATCCAAATTTATGTCAACATACTGTATTCCAGGATTCTCATCCAACTTCGCCAATACCTTTCCAAATGGATCGACAGCTGTTGAGTGTCCCCATGCTTGATATACACTCGGGTCTTATTTATTCTGTGCTGTGCTCACTGCAATTGCGTAACACTAACATCATCAACTCCTTACCTGATTGTCAAGGGCCCTTGCTCTCAGTAATAATTAGAAATGTAGAGGCCCTGTAGTATGATTAAAACTTCCAGGATAGATTAGTAAATGGGCTCCTCTTTGTCTCATAATCATACCGAGTTACGCAAATCTCATATCGTAACAAATACCTAATCCTACTTTTCCCCATTCAGTATCGAATACACAAATATCCTTCCCACTATCGAAAACATCCGATTATTTGTACACAATCTTTCCTGGAATGTTGATATCGAAGAGGTGGAGCTTGCTCATCTTCGTTATGAGTTCTCCTTTAGGGGATGTCTAAATTTAGGGGTAGTATTTACCACAATACCACTATTGTACAGTTTGTTGTCAGTTGCTCTTTAGGGGATGGATGATACTGTGTAAATACCCAGATCCTTAGATAGTTTCTTGAGGAGTTAAAGTGTTTAAGAGTTACCTATGTCTTATGCAAATTCCTTCATGTACTTTTTGTCGTAGGGGGAGTTTACAACCTCTCCTAGGATGCACATCTTAGCAGAGTTCTTAGCAGCTTAGCGAATTGCTTATTAGATGTAGCCGAGATTAGCCTTTTTGTTGCCAATACATTTAGTCTGTAACAAAGCCACTTTATAGATACGGTTCATTTAACAAATTAATGCAGAATAGGGGAGTATCAATTATGTTTAAAAGAAATAGAATATATGACATAAATTTTGAGGAAATGTATTATAAATATTGCGAGATGTTAGATGGGGTTACGAACTTCATCTTTGTTCAATGTAATAATGAGTAGCGTCAATCAATTTCCTCTTTTTCCGTTTACAATCTGTGAATTTACAAAATCCAGAATCATATGCGTCACTTAAAGATTAAGAATATTTGATATTCTATTTTTCCAATACCTCATTACAAGTGTTGTCTACCATTTATTAAGCATTATCTACTTAATCTACCTAAAAGGACAACAGAAAATCATTTCTCTGAATTTTACCCAGCTCCAAAAACCGCGGATATTTTTACTCCCAACATTTTTCAAGCAACTTTTAAATCCTCACCTTCAGCAACTTATTGAATCCCCAACTATCCCCACCAGCTACTCATACTTCCTAGATTTTCCCATTTAAATCCCTAAATCTGGAAGCACATCTGGTTGCAGTGAGAGTATTTGAAAGTAATTAAAAACAATAATTAGGACGATGAAGAAATCTATTGGGTATAAGGTAATTGGTTCACCCAAACCTTCAACAGAGAGCAGCACCAATAGTTTTGTCAACAGCTTCAAAACTGTAGTATCTGCTTAGCTAAGGACTTTCCCAAACTCAAGAGAAGCGTATTATCAGACAGATTGTGAGAAAATCACCAAAAGTGCAAACCCAACCAAAAAGCATTCGAAAGTAGTGTAGGCACCGTCAATCTAACCTATGGAATCTCTGGAATCCGATAGGATAGAGCTCATCCGTAATATGATTAGAGAGGAGTTTGACCGTGAGAAGAAATCCTTCCTAAAGAGCGATTTTAAGAATGTTGTGATTGACCAGTTCCAACAATTAAACATAGACATCACACAGTTGAAGTCTAAAGTGAGTTCTATTGAGAATTGTAATTAGAAGCAGCCTGCTCAAAATACTGGAAGGCAGGAGGATTTGAAATTAAACTTCGAAAAGTCGACGAAAGCTATGCAAAATATGATTACGGAATCTATCAACCATTACGATGGGCTAGTGGAAGCGAAGTTAACAGGGAGAGATGTGACTATTGAGGAAAAAATTGAGGGGATTTCGAGGGGGATAAATAAAAAGGTCAACTAATTATCTGAGAAAGTTGAGAAATAACTCAAACTACAGAAGATCAAGGAGATATCATCACAGGGAGTAACAATAGAAGATAAGAAGTTCGAGATGAAAAAAGTTCAAAGTTTGAAGATTGTTAAGATGGAATCTGATATTGAGAGAATCCTCAGTAAACTCTAAGACTACAATACTCTGTTAGATTAACTCAAAGATATGAGTCCAACTGAGTCTCGTAAAATATCTTAGTCAATATCCAAACTATTCGATGAGAATACCTATCGTAAGAAGTAGCTGAGCTAAATCAATCAGAAAATATCAAACTGTAGCAAAGATATTCTGAATTTTGGGTGTAAGATTGAGGGGATTGAGTCGGATATCGCGTAAGCACTTAAAAAATTTGAAAATAAACTGAATTTGAAGAATATATTAACCAATATCGAAGATATCAAGGAGCAGATTGTTATTGAGAGTAAAGCAATCGACGGTTTAACTAGAAAACTGCATTCTATTACAAACTAGCATGAAAATACAGATAATCGAATGAACAAAATCTAAGTAATGTGTGGTTAATCTCTTCTCAAACTCTAAAGTGAAAGAGAGTTGAACAACTAACGAATCGAGCTGTTATAGAAATCTGTTGAGAATAAATTTGGAGATATGATCTCGAGTTATAACTAAAATTTCAAAAAACTCTAAACAGACTTAAATTAAAGCCATTCAGCCACTGCCGATCTGATTGAAATGTGCAGAGCCCTCAACCATAAAATAATTTAAGTTGGTACTGTTGGGATATTGGAGAAGGGGAAACTCCAAGAAATATCCAAACTCAATTAGGAAATTTATAGATTGTTGGATGCCAATTCTCAGAAGGTTAGAGAACTCTCATAAAAGTAGTACAGTATCGAACATGAACTACATATGCTAAGGGATAGGATGTCGGAGGATGCCTTGAAGAACCGAAAACTGAAGGAGAATATGGATTGTGTTGTCAGTGATAAAAAGCCTGACATGAAAGGGAGGCAATCAAGAGATAGTAGTATCAATAGCGACAAACCAGGGGGACCTCAGAACCCAAAGGGAGTTATAACTCTGAGAGATGAAAGAATTTACGACCAGTTTGGATTTTTCGAGTGATTTCTATGAAATTATTAATGAATTAATACCGGGAGAGGGGTCTGTTGTTAGTGGATGATATTGTAAAATTAGGTTTTTGACAAATTCAATTTAAAAATAGCGAATTACATACAAATCAAAGATTCATGCTAGTCTGGCGGACCAACCTATTTTAAGCAATTTTACTTAATTATGCTAATAAAAAACTAAGATTTTTCTCACTGGTTATCTGAAGAATTATAAATATCTACCCCTTGTTCTTTATCATAATTTCAAATCAATGACCTGCTGTACTAAATAACCTCAAACTCACTACAAAAACCCAATAATACTGTACCCGGCAGGCTAGGTTATCTCTACCAACAGAACTCTAAAAGAATATGAGCTAGTAAATCGGCTTATTTTGAGGACTTTTGGATATCTTGCGAATACGAGCGTGATCAAGCTAGTCATAAACAAAACATGCAAAGTCGCTCAATGAAATTAACTATTAAGGGATCTGAGAAATTTACAATGTGACAGTTGAATTACCCTAATCATAAATTGATGTTTATCTCTGTTGCATTTAACTTTGAATAGGGGCTTTATCATTTTTAAAATCGTTTATTTGAATGTTTCAAAAGACATACCATCGATACCTTTCATTTTGTTGTTTTTTTTCTGAATCTATTAACTTACTTTTAGTAAAATTCAAACTGATATTTTTCCACAGTAAAAGTATTTGAGAATTTTCCAATTTAATTGGAAACTGTATTACAAATGAACTTAGATTATCTAACAACTAAAGCATTTTGAACTGATGCCTGGCTACATCGTTTACTTTAGGAGAGTAGGCTTATTCAGTTTTGAAAACATATATTTGTTGTTTTTTGTTGCTGTGTTCCAACTGATTCTATTGTAATCGCAGTATTCATCTAATTCAAACAATCAAAGCCATCACTCGTTGTTTGGGTGCTCGTTCTTCTCCATGTGGGTGACTTCAAGGGTGTGAGTCCATGGCTGGAAGAACACAGTCACGTCATAGTTTCCTGCTGGGCTGGCGAACGTTATTTTGTAGTTCATGCCGGCGACCACTTGCTGCTTTATGGCGATGACTCTGCCGAGTTCGATGTTCTCCTTCTGGGAGAAAGTGCTCCTGGCCTTCGACTCGATCTGTTTGAATTGTTAGGTGCCCATAAATTCCTGCAGGGCCTGTTAGTCAAGGGTATGGTATCCGCCGGCCTGAGTTATACGCTATGTTACCATCTGGCTGAAACCGAGGACAAAGAGGACAGTGAAGAGAAGGAAGAGTTTTGTCATTCTGTGGTGTGAAATATATATTATTAAGAGTGCTTCGATGGAAGAGTTTAAACTCGGGGAAATATGTAACTTCGTCTCTCACGTTCGGGTGTTATTTAGTGAATGATTACATATAAATCAGCAGTCCCTTCGAGTCTCAAACGTAAATGCAGACTTTGGACCCCGTCTTGTTCTTCATGGGGTTTTTCTTGATCCACTCTATATCCTGCGGCGAGAAGTTGCACCTACCTGATGTTAATATCAAGAATTACGCAACTCAATCCAGAAAATAGACTTGAAATCTGTGTCTCTGAGGGGGAGAGGGTCTGTAATGGGGTTACCGCTGAGTGCGAATCCCTGCACCTGCTTGAAATTAATCTTCGAAAGGGCTGATAGGTTCGAAACCATATTGTTGTCTGCAGTTAAGTGCTTTGTACTTACTGATATCACCTGTAGAGCCCTCAGGTTGACCCGGCTGAGTCCCAAGAGGTCTTTGATTCTGTTGTTGTCTGAATAGGATTGTTAAATACCCAGATTGAGAACCTGGAGATTCTTGAAGTCAACGTTCTCCAAGTCGGTAAGATCCTCAATACTGTTATTGTCTGATTAAGCGTAACAAGGTACTCAGATGTAGATACTTGAGGTTCTTTAGGTTTATTTACGCTAGGGGTGTCACATCGTCGAAATAGTTATAGCCTTAATCAGAATAGCGCATACCCAGTCGAAGGATTTTAGTGATCGACCCTAAGTCGATTCTCTTTAGCGCCTACCATAGAGACGTTGCGTCTCCCCCCTTGGCGAATACCTACTGGTAGTTTCCTTTCAAATCCTCCATGTCCTTGATTATCTTGGCCCAGTCACTCTGAATTACTCTCACTTTACTGGTTTCTTCCAAGAAAGCATGGCAGTTCTCAACTTGTAGATAGCCTTATCGGATCCCTCAGTGCTCGAAAGCGAGTGGTAAGAATTCGGCATCGCTGGAGTCAGGTAGTTCGATTTCTTGAGAGACAAATGATCGAGTTTGGACATGGAGGCCATCGTCGACTTGTTGGAGATGTCGTTGAGAACTTCCAACCCCTTCCGATTTATATCATGGAAAAGTATTTTCTGTGATAAGTTCGAGCCCTCCATTTCGTCGAACTCGTCGATCGCGTTGACTAGACGTTTGCCATTGCCAGCTTTATCGATTTCTGCAAATATCTCCCTAAAGGCCTAAATTTACCATGAGCCTTCTGGCTTGTCTTGTCTCTGCTGAGAGTTTACTGCAGACATCTCGGATGCTCGCTTGACTTGGGGATCTAAGCAGCTCATGCGACGCTTGATATTCTACAAGTCGATATTGGCGAACATCGCGTACTTCTTGCACAGCTACCTGGAACCTGTTTCTATTGCGAATAGTTTCGGAACGAGCTCAGATATGTAGTTAGAACTCTTTATCTTTTATATTCCTTTCTTAGCGTTGCTGATTTCGTAACTCAACTACCGGTAGTTGATTGAGAGCACAAAATCATGTAAATCCTTAGCGGTTTGCGTGTTAAATCCTTTGTGGAAGTTTTCTTATTTGAACACGGTCAGGAGTCCTGCAATATTTTGCTGGTTTAAGTAGCCCTTCTTACCGACCGACTACAGGACCGACTTACGGGTGTTCTCGCAAGCCTGGTTTATCTGAGCGATTTTGGTGAGTTGCTCGTTGAGACACTTTTGGAACTCCACCAGCAGGGAGTCAAGCTGACAGAATCTCTTCAGCTTCTTGGTGAACTCACTGAGTGCCTGTATCTTTTAGTTTTTGTGACCTGGGTGCTCATCCTAACACATTCGGCAGTAAAAAGCGTTGGGTTGGAAGCACTTCTCCTTTTACAGGCACATGAATTAGAATGGATACTTCTGTTTAGCTGCTTCGTGACATACCTTGGGGTCGAGGGTGTAGTTTTCCATCATAGAATATTGAAATAGAACACTGAATTTATTATCCAATACATAAGAGCGAGATAGATGGCCGAAGGTCATTAGTTAATTAGCTAATTGGCGTAAACAAGAATGGAGGAACCCGCATAAAACGGCGTAGATTTGTTAGCCATAATCAAGTGGCTGTTCAAGAGGGAACTCTCGAAGGAACAGACTTCCAAGATATTCTTAGCGTTGCTCATGCTGGTCGCAGTCACCGGAGTCGTTTTGGGAGTAGTGCTTGTTACTCTTCGGACTAACAGACAACTCAGCATAAGAAACTACGGGAATTCCAAGGAGTGCAAGCCAGTTATCGGAACTAGCGGCTACTGCACGATGGGTTTCAGTCTGAAGTAGGACATATAGCCGCCAGTGCTCATCCACTACCAACTCGAACATTTCATCGCTAACGAGAAAGACTACATTCAGTCCAAAAGTCGAAAGCAACTCGACGGGACTCCCATAACTTTGAATGAGGCCTCTCGATGCAGACCATACATTACCAACCAGTAAATGGGAGTTACAAAAAGTTGGGGAGGGCATCCTCTCGATCCGCAGGCCGTTGCGAGTCCTTGTGGACTGCCTGCCAAACTGTATTTCCGCGATACTTTCGAGATATTTAACTCCGAAGGCTCTGCGATAGCTATTAGGAGGGACAACTTGATAAATCTGTTTAAAAGAGAGCCGAACAGCGAGAAGACTCAGTGGATCGATCCGACTTTGGAGTCATTTCAGATCTGGATGGCCACATCAGTGAATCCCGTTGTTTAAAAGATCTATGGAGTGATATAGGTACCACTGGCCAAAGGAAACTTCACGATAAGAATTCAGAATGCGATGAACTACGACCCCTACATCTAGAAGCATATTGAGTTCGTAAAGGAACTCAACTCTTACGGAGACAGCAAGCTCCTGGGATACATTGTGCTATGTGGCAGCTTAGTGCTGTTAGTTTTTGTATTAGGGTATTTAGCTTGCGAAAGAAAAAGCTAAATGCGCGAGCTGCCGAGCCGAATAAACGAATGATGTGCACAATTTATTTACAACATTA
>JAOXNN020214028.1:0-17277 GCA_028571205.2 Hydropsyche betteni | reverse complement strand
CGCCGCCCGCTTATCGATCCGGCGGCGGGCGGACGGAGCGCGCCAACCCGAACGGCGCGTTTGCTCGAAAATAAGACCCGGTCTTATGTTGGTTTCGCTTCCGGAAACTGGACTGGGTCTTTTTTTCGGGGTAGGTCTCGTATTGAAACCGTTATGCGAATCGCTTTTTTTATATAATCGAAAAAAGTGTGCGATCGAAAATATGACGACGGAGTGCATACAATATATCGAAAAAATAATAAAATAAGTCAAAGTCAAGCTCAGGTTTTTTACTCCAAATTAGCACTTTTTCATTTTAAATTAACAATTTTTTATTTGAAAGTAACATTTTTTTATTTCAAATTAACACTTTTTCAATTAAAATTTGAATTTAAAAACTGTTAATTTGAAATGAAAAGGGTGTTACTTTGAAATGAAAAATTGTTAATTTGAAATGAAAAATTGTTAATTTGAAATGAAAAATTTACTTTAAAATGAAAAAATGGTTATTTGAAATGAAAAATTGCTAATTTGAAATGAAAAAGCCAATTCGGAGTAAAAAATCTGTATAACCAAATTAAAAAATATTTTTAAAATACTTGTCATATTATTGTTTTTTTATTTATTAATATTTGCTATGACTTATGATAGAAAAACGTCAAATAAATTAAGTTTACAAGTTGTTCCTGGACACCTAGTCTGTCTAATTTGATCACCTTCTTACCTTTAGGTTAGTTTAGGTTAGGTTAGGTTAGGTTATTTCTCAAAATTCGAGCAAAGCCAAATATGGCTCATTTGACGGTAAATTAAAAATAAAACTAAATTAAATTAAAAATAAAGCTAAATTTAAATAAAGACGCATTTCGCCGTACCGGAGAATTACCGCTTGAGCACCTTCATACAACGCCAATACGGTGGTTTTTTTCACTAGGTCTTATTTTCGGGGTAGGTCTTATATTAAAACCATCCTTTAAAATCATAGTAGGTCTTATTTTCGGGATAGGTCATATTTTCGGGGAAACACGGTATTAGGTCTGATTGAAAAGGAGTAGAGTTGTGTTTGAATAATTGTATGCAGGACATCTGGGTACTGATTTGTTCATATGCAAATTTAATGCACTTGTATAGAGTTGTTCATCGGAAAAGCTGGCCATAATTTTAAAAAGAAGCACAGTAAATTATTATTTGATTGGGCAATATTTATTGATTTATAAAATTGTCATGTTGAGATTAGTTATAGAATATATTATATACTTTAGTTTATTTTTTTTATTGAAGGGCTAGATCGTAAAAAATTGACGGGCCGAATAGCAAACATGAAAATATTTATATGGGTAATTCTGGTCAAATAATGACAAAAAAGGCTCAAATATTTAAAAAATTGAAACCAATTGATGTCGAAATAGTTATTTGAAAATTCAAGTGCTAGTTTAAAAAAAAATTACGTGCAGATAATATTAAGAAAATAAGTATCAATGAATTTTTTCCGCAGGAAATTATTTTCGTTTTTTATTGATTAAATCTTTACTATCGATAACGTAAAATTTTCCCGAATTCTTAGTTTCGGAGAATAATCATTTCTAATTGAGTCTGACAGAAGCTCTTCAATTGTACAAATAAATGGGTTTTGTAATAAGGAAATCTTTTTTGCACTTGTACCAAGACTCGTAAAACACTTTTGTGACTATAGTTTAAAAATAAATCCAGAAAATACATCTGCTGTGATTTTGTTTTTGAGGATAAAAATTTCTAAATTTTTTGAATTTATTTAAGTTTTTACCATACCATAACCCTTTTGGTCAAATTTTCGAAGACTTTTTCTTTGTCAGAAGGCTCAATTTCATTAATAACGGTTTGGATTTCTGTGTTCAATTCAGTAATTATTTGCGGTTTGTTAACATGTGACTTTGGATTCAACAAAACCCACCCAAAAAAAATAACGGACCAATTACATCTGTTTTAAAAATAACGACACGTTGTTCTTTTAAAAGCAATCCATTTTTAATAATCTCAATGACTACAAATGGTGAGTGTAAACATTAGGATAGCCATCTCAAATAGTAAAAAAAATGATGGGAAATTTAAATTCGGCGTAAACGATGGGCCACTCTATATAATTATCGATGGGAAAATTTTATCTATCTAAGAATGCTTGAAAAGATGAAAGTTTGAAAATGTCCTTTCACAATCTTAGTATTTCAATTATTATTTTTTTTTTAATTCCCATTAAAAATATATTTCTGAATTATTAATTATGTATAGAATCTACTCAATCGATGAGATATTTATTATATAAGGTTACACAGAAAATCGGGAACATTCGAAACGTCAAGTAAAAATATAAGGAACCAAACGAAAAAATACCTATTGGCCAAAATCGGGTCACTTATTACATCTCGCCATTTAAGAGACACAAATCCAAATTAACATTTTTTGAAAATTCCGCCTTGTAAATGGCACTCTCTTTGACGAGTGCATTCTTCCAGTCTGCCATTGAGATTTATTATTACTCACTGTTATAGTATTTATTTTTGCCAATAATTATTTTTTTGTTTTTTTTTTTAATATTTACTAAGCGTTTTAAAAATTCCTGTTTTTTTGTGATACTGTATGAATTAAATGAGCATACATAATTTTAGTGTTCATTTTTTAACAATCCGATAGTCAGTGAATTTAATATTGATTTATGATATTTCCCGTCAATATTTCTATAATCGGTATACTACAAATCGGAGTCGATTCGCTTCTGGATAGTTTTAGGTTCATAATACAACTTTTGTATTATTTGTTTAAGAGTGATTTGTTGGGTCAGAGCTGGTTTGACATACTCCATCCTAAAGATGTAGCCAAAGTCAAAGAACAACTGTCATCTTCAGATTTGAGTCCACGCGAAAGACTCATTGATGCAAAAAGTCTGTTGTTTGTTTTTGACATAACATTCTTTTAGTAAAATGTGTTGAGTACAATTTTTTTCAATTATATTTTTAGCTATGTTACCGGTGAAAACAGATGTGCCTTGCGGTGCAACTAGGATGTGTCCCGGGGCAAGAAGATCGTTCTTCTGTAGAATGAAATGCAAATTACCAAATGTGCAAACCAAAGATGAACCTGATACTCAAAGCGGAGTGCATAGAAGGAAAAAACAACAAGGTTTAAAAAAATTCAATTACATTATATGTATTAAAAATAATGTCTTTATATATTTGTACTTTTCATGTTGAATGTATTACATTTATATAATTGTATATTAGCAAAAACGCGTTGTTTTCCATAATAATAAGCATTGCGATTTTTTTTATTTGATGCGTGGCAATATTTACTCGGAAAATTTTAATAGTAAATTTTCAGTAAAACACCAAAAAAAGATAATACATTTGAATAAATGTATAATTGAAAAGTAAACAGTTTGAAAAGTCAAATGATACGTTGCAGACCGTAAATATTCAGTGATTCAATGTACTGGGTATCTCAAATCGTGGGCACCAGCAAAGATGGGTGTTGAAGAGCAAGAAGTTGATGGCGACGGCGATTCTTGTAGCCTCTCGTGTTTAGTTGCAGTTGGGAGATTACAGCCTCCCGTATGCTCAGTTGCTCCTTCCACGTGTATAAATCCACCTAATTTGAGAACCATTCAATTCATATCTAGGCACGCTATGGATGGAAAGTTTTTATTCGTTGATCAAAGGTAAATCAATTGAAATCTACCATTTTACGCATTTACTTATAAACACAATGCTATTTTAAGATCGACTCTTGTGCTGGGTTTCTTACCCCAAGAGCTTCTCGGCACTAGCATCTACGAATATTATCATCCTGATGATATACCGACGTTGGCTGAAACGCACAAGTTGTCCTTGCTACGTTCGACTGTCGTCAAAACACCTCCTTATCGCTTGAGCACCAAGGACGGCTCTTTTGTAAGTCTCCAGAGCGAATGGAAATCGTTCAGAAATCCGTGGACCAAGGATGTCGAATACTTGATAGCCAAGAATTCGGTGATACCTTCAGACGTCAACCAATTCGGAGGAACCGTCGGTAATCAATCCTCGGACAGTTTCGATTTTTTCAATCAATGTAAGTCTCTCGTATAATTTCAAAAAGTCAATCGAAGAATCAATTATTCTCTCGTAACAGCGAACGGCCGCGAAATTCAGAGCTTCATCAACACACACGTCGAATCGAGCAAGATCGGCTCACAGATAGCCGAAGAGGTTCTTGAGTCTCAACGAACCGGAGATTCTCTGTCAGAGAGTAGTCCAGAGACAGTGAACGGTGAAGTGACCCTTTTCAGAAACCGCACGATAGGTTCCGAGGTAACGAATCATTCGTCACCGATATTCTATTGCCACAGTATACTCATTTAGTTTTTCAGGGACCCGGTTCTTCGAACGTGTCTTCTATAGAACAAAGCAGCTCCGTTGATCAAGTGAACCAAGCAATCAACGGCACATTACCCAACTTCAGCCAAATATATGGAAATCCCAGCGTGGCTGCTTCTACAACGGACAGCATCAGCGGGGTTGAGGAAGAAATGATGGAGATCATAGGGAACTCTCCTTTGCAGGAGACACCTCACCCAGTCAATAATCCTGATGGAAACGACGAAGCTGCGATGGCTGTTATCATGAGCTTGTTGGAAGCAGATGCTGGGCTCGGAGGTCCTGTAGATTTCTCGGGACTTCCTTGGCCTTTGCCTTAAATCTCACATTTTTGTCGTCCTTATGGAATTCAAGTCTTAAGTCTTGTTGGAACAGATCTGAACGAATGTTGGGTCGATAAAGATTTTAGATATGGTGCTTTTTACTATTTCACAAAACGTATTTTCTGAAAAAAAATTTTTTTTTCTAAATACTTAACGAATTATATGAATAATTAAAAGATGCATTTTTTTAGTATTGTCAAAACGATCTTAGGTTTTGAAAGGAAATAGTAATAGGAATGTTTCGTTCAAAGATAGTATTATATTTTGATATAATGGAATAGATATATTAAATGTTTGAATATGATAATTATAAAATTATTCATCATCATCATCATAAGCAGCTCGGTCATGCCTACTGCTGGACAAAGGTCTCCCCTATACTTTTCTATTCGCTTCTATCCTGAGCCACTCTCATCCACGCAACACCATACATCTTGGGTATTTCGTCCACCCATCTGCCAAGTGGCCTTTTTTGCGGGCGTTTAACGCTTCTCGGATACCAGTCCAGGATTTCCCTTGTTCTGTGACAGTCTTTCCTTCGAGCAATATGACCCGCCCACTGTCATTTTAGTTTTTTCATGCGTTCGGTCACATTCGTGACTTTAGTCATTTTGCCTCTTATGATCTTTTAGCAAGATAGCATACGAAGTTCCATCGCTCTTAATGCACACCGAAACCTATATATAATATTTGCCTAGCATTCAAGTGCCAACTTTCACTGTCATAAGTTCGAACCGGCAGGACACACTGGTTGAAATTTTTGGATTTTAGGCATATGAGCAGAACTCTCTTTTCGACGATTTTATCGATTTTTTTCGATTTTGTATCTTTTTTTAACACCCTGATTGTGAAGGGCGTTCATTACCGCAGATTTATATACCGAATCAAAGGTTTTTTCATAATCTATGAAGTTCGCGCGTTCGACCAATTCGTTGACCGTTTGAAGGCGGTCCATTGTGCTGAAACCCACTTATTCAATGGGCTGATTGCCATCCAGAATCTTTTCGACCCGCCGCGTAGTGATTTTTTTTTTAATTTCATAGGCTACCGATAGTAGACTAATTGGTCTGTAGTTTGCGATATCCTTTTTGTCGCCCTATCTATGAAGGAGTATCGAGGCGTTGTTCCATTCCTGTGGAATAGAGCAATTCCTCTTTTGTTGAATATAATAGTTTGGTCAGTGCTTTGGCCAACGGTTTCCCTGCATATTCAATCAGATCAATCGTTATGGTATCTAGATCGGGACTTTTCCCGATTTCGTATCGTGAATAGCTTGTTCGACCTCTGCATAGAGGATGGACGGTACCTCCTCATGCTTGAGGGTGGTCGATAGAGTTGGCATTTCGGTGTAAAAATCACAAATTCGCTCCTGAATTTATTCGCGGTTGTTGGTTAACAAAATTATTATATTACTATTAATTAATTAATATATTTGTGAAATGTATTCCAATATAAATTCTAGGTAATTTTATAGTAAAATTTATTTAACATAACCGTCTCAATTGTCAGTGCTTGAAAAATGAAATTTGTATGAAAATGGAGCAGAATAATACTCCTCTGCACTCAAACAGTTGAGAGATTTGTTTAAATTATTTAAAAATTAGTAGTAGTACATATCGGTGTTTTTTATATTATTCAACTTCTGGTTTCTTTTTGCATCTAATTTTGTTATGTATTTCTTGTTATTAAAAATTAGTAAAAAATTGTTTCATTAGAAAATCATAATTTATTTATAAATTATAATATTATTCTAACTGTTACTTCTTAATAATTTATTTAAAGCCTGTGGGGTCCCGTATTGTTTTGATTAAAAAACATCCGTTTACAATATTATGATTCTTTGAAAATTATTCCAAAATATATAGTTTCGATTATATTACTTATCTAATACACTATGCCCTTTGAAATCATGTTTCTCGTTTTAATTTTATGGCCATTAAATTTAAAAATCACAAGATATTATTAATATTATTTAATGCTGTCGGCGTATTGTTATCAATTCGAATTATTAGTTTGAATTGATACTAAAATTATGATCCGATGGTCAAATTATAATGCTCAATATTTATTTTAGAATTAATATTTTTTGTTCAAGTTTTTTTTGTGCATGAAAAATTACAGCTAAAATTTAAATGCATATTAGTATTTTTTTAATTCAAATATTTTTTGCCGAAAAGCTCTTGTGCAAAGAAACAGAAATCTTGTCTAATTTTGTGTAATTAATATTATAATGACTTATTTATATTACAAATTATAGTGTATACTTATACACACTTTGTTATAGTTTCATGTAAATAAAATATATTTATTTCAAGATTGGAGAATGTTGTTGATTGCTATATCAGGTTGGAAATGTAAATTTCAAAACAGAAAATTTTTATAAAATTACAAAATGTTATATTATATGTTGTCCTATTTTTCAAAAATTATTTTATAATAATAATCAAAGTCCTATAGGACAAAAAAACTGATATAAAATAGCGTAAGTGTATGGACTAAATAGGCATATTTTCTTGAATTTACTTGATAATTGTGGCACGATCATGAAAAGCTTTAGAATATTTTTATATTGTTCTCAACTATAAAAAATGCATTTATGAAAATTATAGGATGATTATATGGAAATTATATTTAGTTTTATTTACATATAGTGTCAAAACCTCACTAAATAAGTAAATCTCATTGATCTTGATATCCTACACTCTAGGACTTGGCAACCTATGACCCACAGGGTCACTAAGTGACCCATTTGATGATTTCAAGTAACCCATTAGATTAATTATTATTGATTACCAATTGTTTTCTCAGTAAAATTTATAATATCATCCACTGTTTCAAAATATATTTATTGACCAAAAACACTTCATAAGAATCAAATTTTGGTTGCTTTTGACCCGCGGCAAAAAAAGGTTGCCGAGACCTGTCCTGGAGAATGATCAAATTTGAAAAAAAGTATAATTAATCATTTTCAAAATAAGAATTGTGATTGATTAATAATGTTTTCATATCCTTTATATTTTCTCAATATTGATAATTTGGATTATCATAGTTTACTTATACGTGTTTAATATTAAATAAATAAATGAAGTGAAGTTTGCTGATTTTTTAATGAAATTATAACAAAAATTAACAGAATAATTTAATATAAATAACTATTTAATTAATTTGCAATAGAGAAAATCAAATCAGTATCAATGCGAGTAACTTGTATACACAATATAAACAAATATGAAAATCAGCATATGAAAGTTTAATGACATGAATAAAATTTATTTCAAAAAGTTATTTCAACATGAATAAAATAGGCTTTTTTATGAAACTTATCGAAAACCAAATTGCTAATGCCGATTATAAATTGTCTTTATGCCCTTGGGATTTAAGATTTCATGAAATAGGTCCTAATGACGAATTAAATTGACAAATTCAGCATTGCATCGATTTCAGTACTTACGAAGAATAACAGAATGACATTTTTCCTGAAACGAAGAACCAAATATCTCACGCAACGATGAAAACTATTCGCAGCTGCTTCAGCATCGATTAGTTCAAAAACTCGTCTACAATCCTTGGAAATGAATATTGAGTTCGAACTGTCAAATTTGACATTTCTAAATGCCAACCTATGTTTGTGTGGCTGTCCAGTACCAATATACAAATGAATAAATATTTAATTTATTTAAAAGTAAACTATCAACATATAGTATAAATGGACATTATAATTATTAATTATAATCTTCATCAGTTAACTTAAGTATTAGTTAACATTTAAATAATCGACATCATTAAGAAAAGTTTGACTTTTTAAGCTTACTTTGCAATATAAATTGCAAAATACATATTATTTGACTTATTTTGTTTGTATACTATCTATTTTTATATTTATGTTTATCAAAAGCATGTTTGTTTTTAAATACTTAACTATAGTAAGTATTCCAATATATATTTTCGAAAAAAATTATAGGCACTGTATCGTAACAAATTTTAAATATTGGAATATCACTTTTTTGGAATACTAAACAAATATATTGTCACTTTTAATTTTATATAAACGTATTTGACTGTATTTATTTCATTTTATAACTTCAAAACATTCAAATTCTTATAAAAGAATATGTTAAGATAAAATTATCATATTTTATTTTAACCACAATATTGTCAACACACAAAATTAGCAAATTTAATTATTAGTCTGCGGCTACAGATTGATATTTTAACAAATATTATTATTGATTTAATAAATATTTTCATTTTCTGAAAAAAGTCTTATATTCAATCATTATTTACTTCAAATTAAATGTGTATTTCAAAAACCCCGAAGAATTCATTCTATAAATAAGTTCTAAATCTAGAACTGTTTTCTCGAACTCATAACCTCTGTTCAGATTTAGATTGAACACATTTTCCTTCCTGAATAAAATCAGATTCATTTCCATAGATTATTTACTTTATAATAAACGTAAGTAGTAATTCTAAATGAAGGATTCTAACTGATAACTAACAGCTGTGTTACAACTATTGCTTTACTAACAATAGCTAAATAAAGTGAAAATTGGTCGCGTATTTGAGTTGGCTTCTAATTATTACAATAACAACATTCTTTTAGCTTGAAAATGAATTTAGCCGATGTGGATCCAAAGTATACTGCAATGTGTAGTGAACGTACACTTCAAGAAGAAGAAAAAGGCTTTTTCAATAAGTTAGTTGAATTGTGCATTGAAAATACAAATATAGAAGATTGGGCGTTAACAATGTGGAGTAAAAATACATATGGGATTCAATTCATAGGAGAGTTATTAAAAGAACAAGAGGTAAATTAATTTTGAATTTATTGAGCAAATAGTTTTTTCAAAGAAGAATTCTTTGAAATAAATAAATGTGTAAAGATGGTTGAACTTTAAAATATGTATCGAGAAATATATATATATTTTTTTTGCCATAGATTTTTGACAAATTATCAGATATATTTTGTGTGGAATCAGTGTTTCGTAAAAAAAATATGGAAACATCTAATAAAGCAAAAAATTTAGCTATAAAAGAAATGAAAGATTCAAATTTTCAAAAAGCCTTGCTGTTGTTAAATCAGGCAGTAATTTTTCTACCTACAGGTACATTTAACAATTGTTTGATATAAATTTGTTTATCTTTATTATTTATTAACAATAAGAAATTTTTGATTCTCAGACATACCTCATCCAGAATCTCCATTAGGATTATTATTATGGTTAAGATCAGAATGTTTGATGAATCTAAATAAATACCACTTGGCATTATCTGATTTACAAGTGTCAATAAAAATTCCTCAGGTTTTAGAAAATCGAGGATCATTTTTTTATCGTCAAGGCGAATGTTATAAAAGTATTTATTGTTTTTTTACATCACACATTATTTTTTCAGTTATTAGATAGTTTATTTATTTTTCAGAAATTGCTGAAGTTCCAAGAGCAAAAATCTCTTTTAACTTAGCACTAAAATTTTTAAATGAAAGCTCACCGCTGTATGAAACAGCAAAGAATGAAATAAAC
The DNA here is from genome assembly GCA_028571205.2 of Hydropsyche betteni. Classification (NCBI taxonomy): domain Eukaryota; kingdom Metazoa; phylum Arthropoda; class Insecta; order Trichoptera; family Hydropsychidae; genus Hydropsyche; species Hydropsyche betteni. Next base: position 7,074 of record JAOXNN020214028.1, on the reverse strand, counting down.
ATTTTGAATCAAGAAAAAATTACAAATGGTGTAATACCAAATCACGATTATTTAAAAACTGATGGTAATCATATATAATTTTATTCATATTAATTATAATAATTTATTTTAAAAAAGTTCATAAATTGTAGATGAAAAGATAACACAAGATGTCTCTAAAGAATATTTAAGTATCGCCAACAAAGAAGGATTGGTACTTATGAAATTTCTCTTAAATTATACAAATAAGATTACTAAATATTAACTCCAATAAATTTTCAGAAAAATATTAATGATTGCAAAATTTTATCAATTATAGGGTCGTTTTTTAATAGCGAAAAAAGACATAGTAGTAGGTGAAAAAATATTGGCAGAAGAACCGTATGCTGCATGTTTAAAATTTAATTCATACGGTACACATTGTTATCATTGCTTTGAAAGGTAGCATGTGTATTGTTACTCTATATAGATTTAATGTTTGATAAAAAAATTAACTTGTGTTCAATTTTTCCAGATTACAAATTTCTTATGGTTGTTTGAAATGTGCAAATTTGGCTTTTTGCTCAATCAAATGTCGTGATGCTGCATTAGATACATATCATAAATATGAGTGTAGTTTTATGGATTTATTTATAGGTATGGTATATGAATTTGATTTTAATATCAATATGATATGATTCAGAGGTTTATATGTTGAAACGGTTCATTGTATAATTTCTTTAGAGAAATACGCATTTGACTGCTTGCGAATATTTTCTGCGTAGATATAATTTTGCTAAGATTTTTTGATCCTATCTCAATGATTAATTTTCATTCTTCAGGTTCGGGGATGTCCATTTTGTGTATTATAGCCCTTCGAATGGTCACTCAGCTCGGTCTACAAAAAGCTTTAGAAATATATGAAAAATACTTTTCAGAGAAAATTTCTAACTCAAGTAAAAGCCTTAATAATAATTCATTGAGTGATGAAGAAAGTTTAATTTATAACTTATGTACGCACGTTGAGCTGCGAGAACCATTGGATCACTTGAAACGATTTTTCATGGCATTCTTTTTGTTTAGATGTTTACAAAAATCAAATTTTTTTTCAAATGAAGTATCTGAAACGGACAATCATACATGTGAATATTTTTAACTAATTTTCGTTTCACCATGTTGAAATTATTCTATTATAACTTTTTTATTTCTTGTTTAATTAGTAAATGATGATGAAAAAAAAATATTAACATTACTTTTACATAATGTACAAATGTTACAATTCAATGCACATGAAATAGAAGAGCTGTTGCCTCCAGAAATGAGAAAAAATGATAAAATTTCTACTCGCACCATAGGTGTTGGTATATATCCTAAAGTTTCTTTGTTAAATCATGATTGTTATCAAGGAGTAGCAAGGTAATTCAATTTTAATTATTTAATATTGACTTTGTTTGATTTTGAATGACCTAATTTTGTTTCATTAGATATTTTATTGGTAAAAAAATTATAATGAGAACAATCAAACCTGTTCCAATGGGAACTATGGTACCTGAAAATTATGGCCCCGTTTTTACTAAAAGAACCAAGTATGCCAGACAGCGAGTTTTGCGCAGTAGATACTGGTTCAAATGTGATTGTATGTCCTGTGTTGAGATTTGGCCTGATTTAGATCAATTACCTCAAAAAAATTTGCCAATGTTTCGGTATGTACACATTATTTTTTTATTAAAGTATAATATTTTAATATAGTGTAGTTTGTTAAAGTATTTTGATAAAAAAATTTTCAGCTGTCCTAATCAGAATTGTATGGAAAAAATCAATCTGGAAAATGTTGATGGAGCATGTGTTGAATGTGGAACTATTTTAACATCTGATTTTGTCCAACAAAGAAAAACTTTGTTCAATGAATTATGTGTGGCTAAATATGAAGTACGATCATATGTGATAACTTACTTTTGTCACATTATCTGATATTTATGATGTAAAGTTATAATGTACTTATTCGTATTTTTCAGGAGGGAATGTCATTTTTTAATTCGAATAAATATGATGAAGCAATAAATGTTCTAACAGAAGCGTTAGAAATATTTCATAAACATGCATATCCACCGCACTTTGAAACTCATCAAGCTGAGCAAAATCTAAGGTTGTGTTTTATAGCATTGAATCAAATTGATTAGATTCTTTTATTTTCAATTGCAGTAAGATTTTATAAAATGTTGCGTTTTTCATTATTTGAAATTGCTATTTTCATTAAGACATCTTTTGAACCTAGTAAAAATAACTATTCAATAGAACTTTTAATTTTGGTATATAGGGAAACTTTTTTACCTCAAAATGTTAGAGAGAATAATTTTATTATATGAAAAATTATTTCAAAAAAATTTTCAATAATTAACTCATGAGCTTAATTTTTAATTGTTATTTTAATTATATGTGTTTGTTTATTTTTGATCTATATATTTTTCATTTGTAATATAAGAAAATATGATTTTATTTGAAAACTATTTATATTCTTCGTTTATTTATCATTTACCTCAATTTGTTGTTAGTGATGATTGGTTTTGTTTACTTTTTTTGAATAAAAAATTGAAAATCATGCGATGTATTATTTTATTAAAAACAGCGAATTTTATTTTAATTTTAATTCTCAAAATACTTAATTACAGGTAATTTAATTAATTCATTTTGAGAACGAATATAATTTTTTTTTTTAAATTTGCTTTTTTCTGATTGCACATGCCAATATGTAGTAATAAGGGTGAGATAATTCCCATAGAATTTAAATTAAAACCCGAGAATCTCAAACCAACGAAACGCTATCATGTGCTATACTGACCGTACAACTGGTCACTTAACTTTGGTAATAAGTGGAAACTAGTACATTCGACAAAATTAAACTGTCAAAAAACATATTCATCACATTTTAGATAATTTTTCGTCATTGACGAAATAATTTATAAACCTACCCCAATGTACTAAATATTCTTTTTATGTTTGAAAAAATACTATAAATAAACACAAACATATATGATAATACGACACATGTTTTAAAACAAATAAATTGACATTTCCTTGTATTCACGTCGTAAAATGAGTTTTTTGTTTATTTGATTGCGCAAATTTGCAAATCGAAACAATCTCTAGTAGTATTTTTTGCTATAAAATCGATTTGAACTACAATCCAGGATCTTGTAAGTCTCGAATTTGAAAATTAATAAACACGTGGAAATACTGAAGAGACGATTGTATACTTTTCGATATACTGGAATCATTTCAAAAACAACAACACATGATAAGTGTCTATTATTTCTGAATCATAATAAAACTGCGCTTATGAAAAGCGGGAAATAATTTGCACGGATGCAATTTTTGAGATTACTAATTTCGTCAAACTTATGAATATTACAGTCGATATAATCTATAAAAAATTTCAATAAAGCACGAAAATCAATTTGTTGGGGTCTACATATAATATTTAAAACATTGAAAAAACGAGCATATTTCAATTACTGAAATCATAAAATTACGTTCTAAACAGTTTTTTTTTTTTCAATTTAAATGATTTAATAGTAAAGTAAGTATTAACTCGACATATTATAGTGTACATTGTAATAAGTTGAACGTATCTATCGAAATATGTGACAGTTCAACCAAACATGATTTGATTACAAAATTTCATAATGATTGTTCGATGTAAATGAACTGAATAATATAATAGTTAGAAGTGGGACCTTTAATTTGAAAATATGTGTGTTTGTGTATATGTATATATTGAATATTCGACATGTTATTTATAATTTTTTTGTGAACGATTTAATATGTTTTTTATAGAAAATTTAAATTTGAAGTTAAACATTGAACGTAATCTGCCGTGTTTTGTACATGGTAATTGTTTTGTTTAAGTTTTTATAGAAATTGTGTTCTTTTGTTTTCTATTTTAGAAAAAAAAAATTATCTCTAGTTGTGATTGAGATTCTAATAAGCAACCAAAATTAAGAAAAAAGAAAATTTTAGTACTTGCTGAAGTTTCAAAAATAATTCATTTTATTATATAAAATTGATTCGATTTTATTTTTATACAAAAAAAAAAACAAGAATGAATATTTAGAATATGCCTTGGAAAGACTTTATTAATGAGATCTGTTTCTCGGAGCCTTATAATAAAAATAAGAAGAAAAAAACAATATATAATAACATAAGTACTAAGAATTGCCTTTTTCGTTTCGTTGCAATTACCAAAAATATTCGAATCTCGTTATTAGACAATTAGGCTTACACATATTATAATTAGTAGGACTTAATATAAAAATATAATATATCTATTACACAATAACAGAAAGTTCCATATTAAAGTTCTTCGTGCACTCGTAAGAATTACAATTAATAATGTGTACTTTATCCACGTGCAATTGCAATTTTCTCCACTCTATGACATTGCAAAATAATCAATAATTATTATTATAATTCAGATACAAGATATTACATGAATACTATCCTAACGGCGCATCCATCAGTGTTAATATATTGTATTCAGAATTAAACAATTTGATCGCATTGTCAAATCTTATATTTAGTATTCAAATTTGCTACCATTATTAGTTACGAGCCCAATTTGTCGAATTATATAAAAGTGAACTTTAGTTTTAACTCTAAGGGTTTTTTTTACCGTAACGTTTTGACCAATTCGATTCATTTACTCTTCATGACCCAATTTTCCGCTATATATTTGTGTTAAGACGGAAATATAATTAGACTTCGTTGAAGATAATTGTCGCACAAATTAATAATCACAATTCAAATTAAAATAAACAATACATTTATTATTTTGTTAATTACATTCGCTTGAACCTTTTTCCGAGAGGCAATATCATTACATAAGGCACAATTGAATACTTTTCAAATTGAATGAAACACAAACATCGGTTTGATGCAACGAAACGTGTTTACAAATGCGACGCATTTGAAAATTCATATGAAACACAAGCTTTCATCTCGGAACAATATTACAAACTTAAAGTACTGAAACAGTAGCACAAATAGCTCATAGGTCAATATCAATTTGCAATTATAAAAATCCCGTATGCTTTTGCATGAAAATTTTCACTTCAGAGCTTATACCTTACTAGCGGTAGTACCCGGCGTTGCTCGGGACTTTAATTTTAAATCAAATTATTTTTTTAATTTAATTTTTGCGGACCGTCCCGTTTTGGTTTCTAAGAAATACGGACACTCTATTTTAACGATACAAAAACCTTCGCGACAAAAAAATATTTTTTTATATAGGTGGGGGAACATTTTTTTGCGGACTGTCCCGTTTTGGGTTCCGGTAAATATGGTCGCCTTATTTTAATGATGCTAAAAACATTCTCTACAAAAAAATACATATACATGCCAATTTTTATAGCGATCGGTCGAACGGTGTTGGAGTGAAACGGCAACGAACAAACAAACAAATATATATGTACATATATAGATTTCTTTGAAAGCGCAGAACCGACCGTTTCCAATAACACCGAAGTAAAGCAATACGATTGATACACGAACAATTTGTCTCCAACATTCAAATATAATACAAATTTTCCGATCATATCAAATACCTTAACCGCGATAGCGATTATTACATTCCTATGTATATGTTAATCCGTTAAAAAAACCTATTTAAACCGCGTCCCGTGCAAACCAAGCGATTGTATATACACGTGTATACATACATACCACGCATACCACTACAAGGGCTAGCACGTTGCGTTGGCAGCGCCGATCGGCGGCGCGGGAAAACGCGACAGGAACGGGGCGTCGACGCCGAGGGCGATTTGCGGACGGCGCGTGCCGCCACCGGCCGAATAAATAACCCCTGGGGGCAGGGTTGCCAACATTTTGGTCTTTTGATATTGTTTTTTTTTGTGTTGGTGAGATTTTTTTGTTGTTTTGTGAAGTATTTCTAGGGGTTTTGACGTAGTTGCAGTTTGATGTGAGCGTTAGGCCAGGCGCCAACTGGCGATTCAGTTAGTTTAAAAAATTATAAATTATAAAATAGTTTATTTATTACTATAATATATTTACGAACTTAGGTATATATTATATATAGATATGCAAAATATTATGTAAGTATCGTATAAATGTGATTCGGAAAGAAAAACCGCTGAAAAAGTCTTATGCAGTAAGCCCATAAACAAACAGCATTAAAAATTCAGAATCAAAAATCAAAAATTCATCCAGTTATGATGTTGTGAAGTGGGGACCAAAAAAAAGGTGTGTCGTGATTTCCATGATTCCAAACCTTGTCGTGTTCCGAAATAAAAAAAAATCTTGTTTAGCAAAGACGTCGCTATAGCTCGGATAATGGAAAAAAAATTAAATGTTTTTCGCAAAATGGCGACGATTTTAAAAAATCTTTTTTCGGCCTCTTATTTTGGCCTTCGCGAATTTTTTAAAAATAGTAATTTTTTTTTAAATCCGTAGTCCCAGACATAGAGGGATATATACAAAGAACATTATCCTAAAATTTTGAGTAACTCGGTTAATTAGAACTTAAGATATCACTCCCATAGGGCCGAAAAAAGTAGTTTCGAGAAAATCACGTTTAAAGTTTCGAGCAGTGTAACTAATTCATACATTGGGCCTCCACAAAAACAGCTGTAACTCTTAAAATAATCTTAATTTCAAAAAATCCCAACAAGATTATTTTTTAAATGGTTTAGAATACTTAATGAGGAAAATTGGTTAGTAAGAAACAATACCGTTCTGAACAAATATTATATCATGTTTAACGTTTAAGATAAGATTGAAAAATATTTTAAACCCTTCAATTTCGCGTTGAACGTTTTCGACTGCAGTTAAAATTTTGATACTTTGATAAAAAAAAGATTACTAAAATTTTCCAAGAAAACCATCACTCATAAAACAGCCATCCCCTATCCCCTATATATAATAGCGGGTTTCTGTGTGTCCGTCTGTCTGTCTGTGTGTGTCGATGACGCTCGCGAATTATTTTTTTTAATTTTTCCGCGACTTTTGAATGAACGACCCGAACGGTACTGATGATGATGATGATGATGATGATGATGATGATGATGATGATGATGATGATGATGATGATGATGATGATGATGA
>JAOXNN020214005.1:0-17290 GCA_028571205.2 Hydropsyche betteni | reverse complement strand
CACCAGCCTTCAGGCTGGTGCTGGAAGAGAACTCGTCGAAATTTATCAAGCAACATTCATGTTTGGACATTTTTTTCGACTTTTCTCTGCTATTAGTGATGTGTTTTTCGGCATCTGAATCGTCTGGAGGATATTCGTTGACCTCCATCGCTTAGCAATCGCGAACCGAGACTGAACTGGCAGCCGTCGTAAAAAAATTCGTCTAATAAGAAGGTGATTCAACGATTTTAGGGTACAGTGAAATGCCGAATTAAGTGGATTTCGATTATGCGAATTTCATTCAGTATGCGCTCGCGGATAATGTTGAATACGTAACTCTAACATTTCTATTTGTTATCTGATCCATTTGTTTTATGACTTTGTATACAAGATGTTAATGTAATAAAATACAATGACATTGAGGTCGGAAAAACTTCATATTTAACTTCTTAAACGGTTCCAATTCGTAAAATGAACGATGCGAAATAAGGAACTATATAGCCAGTTCATTACCTAGAGCTTGCTTGTGATGACTTGGTTCCTATAGCCTAAATAAAGTGAAATTAATTTCGATTCATTTTCAAAGACATCTCTGAATATGTTTCAAACATTATGCGGTCGAAAAATATTTAAACTTTTCGTTAATTTGGTATTCCAAATTTAAATTTGGACCACCAGCACTATCACTCAACTCAAGATCAGTTTCACTTTGGAAAAAAACATTAATTTTACTATATTTTATATGTATATTTAAAATATTTTATCGTTTCAAACTTTAAAAATCGATATGTTACTTTTTTTTAATATTCGACCACTGAGTGGCAACTTTTGTTTACATCAAATTTTGTATTAAAATCAAAAAAATGCTTTTTAAAACGTCTTAGATTTTTTTTATATTATATTTGAAAATAATAGAGAAAATAAAAATTGAGGGGGGGAACGCCAATTTTTTAATTTTTCCACAGAATATCTTAGCTACCCCACTACCTTTCCCAAATGAGATTAAAAACTAATGTGTAATTCTTACAGATAAATTCCACCAATTTATGAAAAAAATTACAAATATTAATTTTTAATTTATCAAGACAAATTTAGTATCTTGTGTTGAATTTTTTATGGGGGAGGATGCCAATAGAAAACCTGTTTGAAACCAATTTGAAAAAGTCTGATTTTTATTTCTTTTCTCTCGTTCTGTCCGTCAGGACTTTTTTTGTTAAAAAGGTTATTCGCTGTTATTGTTTTTTATAATTTATTTTTCTAATATCAGATACGTAACGTTAAAACACTAATCATTATTTTAATTAATTATTATTATTTAACTCTTTTCCATTATTTAACAGTAAATTTGAATTTGTTAATTAAAGATTTTTGGAGCGATAATCTATTTCTTCGGTGTCATTTTCCATACAAAATTACTTATTTTATTTTTCAGCTTTTCTTCAAAATTTTCCCAATCATTTTCCTTTTTAAACCACCTGTTAGTTAAAGCGAACAAAATAAAAAATAAATATCCAAATCGATCGAGCGGTTTTTGAGTTACAGCGTTTCAGGAAATGGCGATTCATTTTTATATATATATTATAGATAATGTCTGCATATCATTTTACTCTCACAGTATAAAATTTTTTTTCTGAATGATTTATTTATTTTTTATGTAGTGTAGGTTTTTAGCTGGACGAAATCTATGTATATGCTGTTCGGGAGTTTACTGTATTTGCTTCCACATAAAATCATCGCATGAAGTCATCAATCATTTTCCTACTATTCCAAGATACATTGAATAATAATTGGTAAAAAATAATTTTATAAGAGGAAGAGTTTTTAAAACATTCCATCAAAACAGCATCCTGAAAGATTTCTACGAACTCACCTCTGCCCCTGTTCTGCAGACACCTGGATTTAGCGGCTCGGAACATAAAACTATAATATTATATAATACATCGACAACGACGTCAAGATCTAATCACCTTTTTCTATATTATTTTGTTGGTCTTTGTTTACGGCAGTAAGATCTGCGTCCAGACTCGAGCAATCCACTAATTTTCATTTGAAAATTGCATTTTTAGCAATATTATTCATGGATTGTTTTTCAATAATTACAGTAAAGCTACAATATAAAGTACTAAATGAAACTATAAATTTTTGTACATCAATTTATTCTTTCACTAATACGATTCGACAATAAGGACCATTAAATCAATACATACACGATTAAAAGTTTTCTAAATTTTAATTCGAAATTATTACAATATATAAAATTAAGAATCAGTCTACAAATATTATATTTTAAAATTAACACATTACTTATTATCGAAATGAACGTTATATGTAAAATATAATCAATAAATGAAAAAAAAAATAAAACGATCACTATTCGAACATTTTATGAAATCTCATTGTGTAGAAAATATATTTTTGATTCATTTATTTTTGTTCCTCATGTTTAAAATGGGTCTGAAAAATCAAATAAATCTCGTCCATTAAAATGCATTCTAAATAGTGAATTATTTAAATTGTGTATTTTTTATTATTGATGTCTTTAGTACCTTATAATCAAAAAGTAAATCACTTCCACCGCACTCAAAAATGAAAATCCCATGAAAAGTCCCATAATACCACCGCAGTTTGCCAAGAAGTCGCTAATTCCATAAAGTTCCGATCTTCTTGATGGTATGAATTGCGCCTCTTTGAAAGAAAATATCATTTCTGTCTCACTAATACTGGAAAAAAATCATTAATAATTGAATCTAAAATAAACAAGGCGATTAATTGCCTTTTTTTTAAATAGAAATTTCTATAATTTCTATAATATTATATTATACATCAATGATAATGACGTGGGATTTTCACACATAAACATTTACTTACTCTGCAAATACATCAGCCAAATCTTGTGAAAAATGTGCATAGAGTTTCGTAGAATCTATAGGGGTTTGAGTAATTTCAGTTTCGTAAGTGATCGAAGTGCATGAAGACATGCAATTGCAATTTTTCAAAATATCTTTCAATTTATCATCTATTTTACTGTTTTCAATTGTTTCTTCATCCTCTTGATGAGCTCCTAGCGTTTCGATATCGGCTAAAAATATTATATTTTGCTAGTTCATTATAAGTTCATGAATATGTGAAAAAACTTTCTGAAAAATATTTTACATCTCGCTTTTGAGGTGCATGATAGCTTTGCAGAAGAGCATACTGGCATATTAGGTTCACCTGTAACAAAAATTAATTTTGAACTTTTTACATTTCAACACATTATTTTCACTTATTATGTAAAAGTTATCCTCAGTGTTTTTTACATATGAACTATAATTTAAGAAATAATTTCCGGGCATTTCAATGTTTGTCGTATATCAAATAAGAAAAAAAATTTCAAAAAAAATAAACAATCGAAATATAAAATTATACATACAAGTATAAAATATACCATAATGCCTCTATTTATATCATAAATCGTCATGATCGGATAAACATTTGTTTTCCACTACTAAATTAGCAATTCTAATCATTTTCAAAACATTATCAAAATATTTATCATAATCTAATATTAAAAACATATCGCATGGGATTGTGTGGAGTTTGGAATGCGTTGCCTGAGGTTTTGGGTGATGTGTTGAGTGCTGAGTTTGCGAGGGAGTTGGTGAGGGTGATTGTTGGGTGGAATGGCTGAGTGCTGAGGGTGCTGGTTTGTTAGCCTTGTTCGTAACAAGCAGAGCTTAAATAAATCCCAAAAAAAAAAATTATAAATATGTAGTATAATTACGAGGCATCCAATGTCCGACACAGCCACATAGTTGATAAGTATAATTAGAAAGGCACTCCCATTCACAATTTTTGGAAGTGTAAATTTTAAAATATTTCAGCCTTCTCTCATTTGTCAGGAAACATTTTCGCCTAAAATCATAATCATTATAATAATATTGAAATAAAAATATGCTTATTGAGAATCTAGATCAGTCATCGGCAACCTATGACCCGCAGGTCACCGACTGACCCATCTGATAATTTCAGGTGACCCCCTGGATTAATTATTATTGATTATTAATTATATTCTCAGTAAAATTTCTTATATTATTCACTAGAAACTGTTTTGAAATTTACCTACTTCTCAAAAAACTTCATAAGAGTCACGTTTTGGTTGCTTCTGACCCACAGTCAAAAATGGTTGCCGATGCCTGATTCTAAATCATTACCTTTCTGGCTTGTAATCAACCAACTCTGGAGATGTCGTGATCATTGTTGGTTTTATGATAATAATCAATTTTTGATCAAGTGGTGCTGGGAAATATTCTAAACTCGGATTTGGTAACTCTGCTGGAGAATGGACCGAAACCTATTTTTAGTTACAAATATTCAATATTATCATTACTATTTTACGCTAAGTACAAATTAAATGAGAATACCTTGAAACCTTCATTAATTTTACCACAATGATAATCAACAATTGATTTATTTGTTTCAATTTTTATCGATAAGCCAGCGTTCATATTAGGACTCTGAAAACCAATCGCCATTGATATAGCAAATATTCGTTTTGCTGGTGAAATTAATTAGCTTAATAGATACTATATCATCGATAGAGTACATAATCGTCATCATCATTATCATCATCGTCATAAGCAGTCCGTTCACGTCCACTGCTGGACAAAGGCCTTCCATTCTTTTCCATTCATTTCTATTCTGAACCACTCTCATCCGTGCTGATACCAATTCAGGATCTCCTTTTTCCAGCGACCATCTTCCCTTAGTGCAATATGCCAATACGCCAATATGCCGCCATTTTAGTTATTTTCCGCGGTCAATCACGTCCGTAGCTTGAGTCATTTTACGAATCCATTCATTCCTCTTACGATTTTTTTTGCGAAATACCTAGTAGGTATACCTCGTTCTATCGCACTCAAGTACTAACTTTCACTGTTATAGGTTAGTACTGCCAGGACACACTGGTTGAATATTTTGGGTTTTAAGCATATGGACAGACCGCTTTTTACTATTGAGTGGAGCTTACCAAAAGCACTCTACGCCGACTTAATTCTATGTGATGATTCCTCGTCTCTCTCCCCATTCATGCTTATGATTTGACCTAAGTAAGTGAAGCTATCTACGATGTCTAGTTATATTATACATTCTCTACGCTACTTAACCAGGGGCAGAGAATTGGTTAGTCATAATTTTGGTTTTATTGTTATATATATATATTAATTTTCAGTCGGACTTTCCCGCTGGCGACGTTCAACCGGCCCACGATTTTTTCCGGAGTTCAGTAGATATAATGACATCTTGTCTTACTCCTTCTTCTACTTTGAAGGTTGCCATTTTAGGAAACAAATCAATAAACGGGGTCGCGTTAGAGTAGAGTACATATTATGTATTCATAAAGTCGTCCCGATGCCATTTTATGCTTGATCATTTTTAATGATCGAAAATATATTTCTTGAAATTCGAATACTACTTTATAGTATAGATAATTTCTTACATATTGGTTACAACAAAAATAAAATTAAATCCACCTACTGGTTGTTTTACTAATCGCTTATCTTTGATGATCGGGGGAAAATACCATCCAAACTAAATGTTGACATTTTATTTTAATAATATTTAAATAAAAAAGAAAGAAAGTTAATTGCGAAAATTTGTATCAAAAAGTAAACGAATAAATGAAACTAACTGTACCATAAATATTACATTTTCAATTTATGCTTACCGTACATGATCTAGGATATGCGTCATCTGGGGATACATTTTTTGGATATCCAGTCTCTAACACCCAACCAGTTGTAAGTGTTCTGTTCTTAATTGGATATTCTTTAAATTGTACTCTGAAAATTAAGCGAAATTACTTATAATCAATCGTATTGAATTAACTATTTAATTTTTTTTTAATAGTTTACGTGTTTTCTCTGAAAAGTTCTGTTGAATCCATGGCGTTATGTGTACGACAAAATCCTTTCTTAGTAGTAATATATGTAAATTCGTTATCACACATAAAGTATTTTCTTTTCCATCTACAAATACTCCAATCAAAATTTGCTGATACCTTAAATCATTATAAAATGTTTTCTTCTTTATCATGTGTCATTGGTTTGTAGGAATGAATAAAAAAAAAAGATTTTGGTACAGACATTTTTGAGAAAATCAATAGCTAGCTCATTTGTAAAGTTTCTCTTTGAATATTTCATAAATGGCGCTATTAACCTGTTACAAAGTATCCCTCCAGATTCGATCTCAAATTTCCTATAATATTTTTTCACAAATTTCAATCATTAAATGCATAAAAATATCATTAACTTTTTAATGACATTTAAAAAATAATCACACGATCCGCTAAATCATTATTTTATCTAATTCCAATTAGTAAATACATACAATCAATACCTATAAATTATAATTTAAAGTTCAAATTCAGTTTAAAAATGAAATAAATTATTAAAGTATTTCCTTACTCTTTTTCTGAGAGATTATCCCATCCACGTTCCTCTGATACCCGAAGTATTTCTTCCACATCAAAATTTTTCTTATCAAACATATTCGTTGAACAAATCGTTATTGCCGGAAACGGAATCTAAAGAAATTGAAAATGTTAAAAACCGACCGCTAAACAAACAACGAAAAATGAATTTTAAAAATTTTACTCACATGCCGAATCGGAGTGGCCGTTTCGGAAAACGAAACAATGACCGGAGTTTCATTCCACTTGTCCCAAACTTTTTTTATGAAAAAACTACAAATCGTCACACTCGCGACAAGCATAATAAACCACCATATCCTATAACAACATACACAGTTGATTCACGAGAACACACACTCATTTTCATGCTTCAAAATGTATCAAATCAACTTTTCAATCGTCGATCCCTTGCCCCTGCCTAAATACTGAACTCCGTGAAGGCTGGTGCTGGAGGCGAACTCGTCGAAATTTAACAGACAATATTCATGCTTGGATTTTCTTTTCGGTTTTTTTGTGCCATTCGTTATGTTGGTTTCGGCATCCGAATCGTCTGCAGAAGACTTGTTGAGCTCCATCGCGTATCGAACACAGATCAAGACTGGACTAACATAAGAACCGGCTTACCGATCTATGAAAAACGTCACGAGCCGCCATAAAAAAGCCGAAGGTTACTCGCCGATTTTAGGACACAGTGTAACCCCGAATTAAGCGGTCCTCGATAATTTGAATTTCGCTCCAAATGCGTTCATGGAAAGTGTCAGATACGAGATTCTAACATTTCTGTTCGCTGTCTGATTGTTTGTGTCCTTTTATAGTTTGATGTCGATTTTATAGTATACAACGGTTCCCAACCTGTGGTACGCGTATCACTCGGTGGTATGTGAAAAATGATCAGTAATGGCGGATATATAAAAATGAATGATTTGCAAATATAAATAAATTTATATTTTGTAATTAATAAATATTATATTAATTTATCATAATCGTTGTCAATATGTACAGTCGATGATTGAAAATCCGGGAAAAACTAATCATTTTCGCTATCGAATAATTTAGTATTCCAATTTTTTATAAAGCACACCATTCGATTTTCACCATAATGATAATTTTCAGACAATTTAAATTTTTTCATATTTCAAAATCATGGAGTAGATAAAAATCTAAAAAGGGGGGGGCTTGTTAATTTTTCGAAAATACACGTTTTGTAAATGTACAGTTATAATATAAAAATATCCGATGATGAAGTTTTTAACGAAGAAAAATATGATATTCCAAACATTTTTTGTAGATTTAGAGCTCCGTATAGCTCACTGCCTAAATATCATACTGTTGGGGTTTCACTGTATAGTAATATATATATATGTATATGATAGTGTATACTGTGCACAACACACACAAGATAACACAATAAATTATGACCAGTGGTGTTCGGTATACCGATTGTTAAAAAAAATTTCATAGAATCAATTTATAATTTTCAGGATATATTTTTTACATATAAATTGTAAAAAAAAATGACCATTGTTAATTTTCTCCCCGATTTCCAATTTATCAAGACAAATTTAGTTCACAATCAGTGTTGAATGTGTTCATGGAAAAAGTATAAATAGAGAATCGGTTAAAAATTTTCCAATACACCACTGATTAACCAAGGTCAGTCTCGTATTACATCTGAGATACTCAGGCAGGTTGGCGCCACATCAAAATACAGCCTTTTCTCCTAAATTGCTCACACTTCACCATTTTTATTTCATCTCCAGCATTTATTATATAATATTATACGTGCAATGTCACTTGAACCAAAGACGGTAACTCATTTTTTGTACTTAAGCAATTATATTATATTTATCATAGTCGTTGTTATTATTAGAAGTCGTTCACCGTCTATTATTGAATGAAAAATTATCTTATCTTCTATATAAATAAAAATAAATGTATGTGTCTGTGTCTGTGTGAGTGTTAGTAATACATGCGTTTACCGCTTATCCGATCACAATGATTTTTTTTAATATGTTGGTTACGCATTTGTAAAAGTTTCTGTATCATTAAAATTATTTTGCAACTCGATCTAACGCTATTTTAAAATGAAAAGCAATGCCGGGTACCCGAGTTCGTTGCCCGAGCAGTGCCGGGTACAATCCGCTAGTTGAAAATAAAAATCAACTTGTTGCAAAAAATAAATAATGCTATTTAAATTCTGGTTCGTATTGACACCTTTGTAGAAGATGCACGTAAGAAAAACATAATTAAATTTTAATTTATTTTCGTACTTTGATAAATTTGATTACCATACAACTTAATTGATACGTTTTTTTTTCTACTTCAAAACGAAATGAATCAATACATTCAGACCGTAGTGTAAACTGCATTCAAAAATACAACCATCTGGTTCTAAACGTTTTCTGAAAACCCAAAAAGGCCCCCCGAAAAATGTCACACATACATAATAAAGACATGCATATATTACAATATAATCGCATTCAATTTCATGTAAAGCAAATCATTTATTATATAATATGTCATCTATAGAGCCATTATATAAATTTTCACATGATAAATTAAAACAAGAATACATAAAATAAGATGGAAGTTTTGTCTTTCATAGTCAATATAATAATATTGATTGATTGACAAATTTGTATAAAATATTTTGAATCTATTGCAAATTATATTATAATAAATGTTATGTAGGGATCGTATTTTGGCTCTGATTGTTTAAAAAATTTAGAGTCTCGATGAATTTTTTTAAATATTTCATTTTACGTGCATTTTTACTACAGTAGAGCGATGTCTATTTATGTACTGTATGTGAGTTTACTGTATTTTCTCCCACACAAAAAAATCGGATGAAGTCATCGAAGATTTCGTCAAACTTTTCCAAAACGAATCGAATAACAATTGGTTACTGAATAATTTTAGACTTCATTGTCAAATTCGAAACAAAAGCCAATAGAGTTTTTTGTATGGCTTCTTCATTCTAAAAATGCGTCAGTAATGAATTAATGTGGAAATATTTGAAATCGGAAGGAATCAATTTTGGCTGTTAAAAAAGTCAGTTTAAGATGTTCCTGTTTTGATTAGATTTGTGAGTAAAATAAAAAATAGGTCGGATGTAGGTAGTGATTGAAATTTCGTCCGATTCAAATACTTTATGTTGCAAATGAACGGTTGGAAAAATTACACCAACACAAAAATTAATTACTAATTTTTTAAAAGAAAATAAAGATTAAGCCATTCTGCGGTTTGTGATTCATAATTAATTATGACCATCAAAATTCTGAATATTTTGCTAAATAATTTTATCGTCAGTTCATTTATACAAACATTTTTAAACTGTTTTGTTGTAGCTAAACTGAAATCAAAATAATCTTTAACGTAAGTACAATTAATATATAAATAAATTTCAGGTCAAAAAAAAAATTGTATTCAACAATCAGACACTTGAATTATTACCAACAGCTGCTTAGGTAAACTTTTCGGTCTAGCTTATTAAATCTGTTTTTCTGGAGACGATAATTAATAACTTTAAGAGTAAAATTGAAATCATTGTGAATGGTTTTATTAGTCAAACAAAAGGTCCTGTTAATTTTTGAGATAGACGATATATATCACAATTTTTAGATGAATATATAAAAATTACGAAGCCAGTTTTAGACATAATATAATTTTTATCTTTTATTATAGAACATACATGGTTTTGACATATTTTTTATTTTATTATTATTATTATTATTAAAAATTTCACTTATATTTAGGGCAAATTTCCAAATTCAATTAGAAAAATAAGCTGCACACATTTGTGATAATGTAATACTTGTTTTCAGCTGTTTATACAATTTTCACGAAAATAACCACGAATGTACTGAAAAATATATTACAATGAAATGCGATCACCTAAAAGAATAAAATGACTGATTATGAATGACATCCAGGAATAAATTCAATATAATCCATATTTATTATCTTACTTGTACAAATCTGAAATAATTAAAATATCGTAACTAAATTTGCGGTCACCATAAAACGGCTGTAAACACTGATTTTTATCGTTTTCCAATTTATATTTCTATATATTGATTACCAAACAATAAAATCAATATCCAATATTGATCCACGGTTTAATTTAAGAATCTTTTTTAAAAGATAGTGATTTTATTAAAAGATCTATATAGGTCTTGAAACAGGGTTTCCAGGCGACTCTATTTGAGCGGGACTGTCCCGATTTTAAGAGACAAATCCCCAAAACTGCATTTCTTTGAAAATCCCGACTTTATCAATCACCAATAAAAAAAGCCTCAGAACTGAAAGAATTGTTTGAATGGTTAGAAGAATACTTAAGAAGTATTTTTTAGGAATTTTTACAAAAGTCGCATTTTATAAATGCATGATTTTTTTTATAAATGTTGTTTTTTTTTGTTTAAAAATTAATAGCTTGGAGCTGAACCAAAAACCGGAACCGAACGTAAATAATTTTTTTTGTTGAACCGTAATTGAAAACCGGAACGAAAAAATTACGGTTCCCTGTTTTTTGTTTGTTCGATATACTGAATGCTCCGATCTGTGATTTTGGAAATCTGGCAACTCTGTCTTGAAAATACATCAACATTAATATCAGAAACGATTTCGGGCTGATAAAAATAAAATACAGGTCAATATCCGTCGCAAAATCCGCATTAATTAGAGTACACATGATTTCAAGCTAAATTTAATTCAGTTGACCATCTGGAAGTAGTAAACGTATTAATAACAGAATGAACATTGTCAATCGTTGCATTTGGTTTGGTCAATTATGACAATTAAGACTTTTGACTCATTGTCAGCGTTAAAAAAACTTGAAGTAGGTCAAGTAAACTCTATCAAAAATTATTTTTAATGATAATTAAAGATATGCTAAGTAATCTTTACTCCTAATGGTGACAAAACATAGATAGCTTTTATTGTGAATTTATTGGCTTGAAACCGTGTGAAAATCACAGCTTTTGGTGTTCAAACTTATTTAAAACATTACATTATAAAAATGAATAAAAAGAATAAAAAAGTCCTCGGAAATTCGGTGGTACAAAATAAAAGTTTTTTACATAATAGACGCAATGATGATTATTGAGACAACTGCCGATCAGGGTTTATCTTCAATATTTCTGATTTTTTGACATCGCGTTGACACGTTTCACTTTTAAGTGCTTTGAAATTTTATTTGACACTTTACCATATGTTTCAACATGTTTTGTTAACAACCAGCTGTGTTGTATTTATGCGGTTACGAAAAAATTGCCTGGGAAAAAAGATCTGCAATTATATATCTGGTTTGCGATCTTTATTGTTGAATCTTGTTTATAATGTTTCCATTTACACGAACACTTCATCATATATATGAAACTCGCCAGTTTCAAATGCGAATTTGATTTTTAAAAAATTATTTCTACCGTGGAAACGGGCCATTTTTTAAAAATAGTATTGTGGCTTGCAAATATTTTCGATACGACATGATTCCACAATCATACGAGTGTATTCTGCGGTCATTACAAAAAATGACAATTTATCATCATGTCATTGCGATTCCCTTGGGGAATTTCAACGAAATTAAAAAATGGTGGTTAATTAAAATTTCATGTAATACAATGTTAACTATTAATTGTCTTATAAATAACCCATTAATTTCTCGCGATGACAGTAATTTAGTTGACACGAAACTTAAACGCTCAATTACATTAATTTACTATGTGAATTACTCGTTGCTATCCAATCCATTACATTTGGGCGAATGTTTTTACCTTTAATTATAATTTTGATGCCGAAAATCCTTTTCCAATAATTAAACTAAGCAGACTGTTTATTATGATAATAACGATAATGATAATGACTAAAAATGTGTGATCGATTCATTGTTTGATTCATTGTTCAATTATTCTTCTATTTCGTTGTCTTGAGTTGTTTCTATATCGATTTTGACTGACAATGAAAATATTTTGCAAGCTCGTTAATATGTGAATGAGTAAAAATTTTGACTGAAACATATTTTTTATTTATTTTGTTTTACAAATGAGCTTATTGGAATTTAAGATTTACCTATGAAAAAAAATGGATTTTGAGCTTTTTTCTATTTCAAAACGTAATGTAATATGATTGATGTTATTGTATGTATTCATAACAGAAAAGCTCAGTGTTTCATACGCATGAACCATATTTTTAAAATAGACTTCCGACTATTTCAAAATTCGATGAATATAAAAAAAATTTTCAAAGAGAATAAAACGATCGAAATTTGTATACAGAAGCCAAAAATATGTCATGTATTTTACAAAAAAAATCCTTCGCTTATTTTCTTCAAAACGTCATTTGATTTCAAATCGATTTTTTTTAATCCACACTTCGGAGCTCGCAGTAAATCGTATATAAAGATGTAACAAATTAGTTTTTACAACAATCACAACACAAATCAAGTGTTTTGATTATTTTCACGATCAGGTTAAGCGAATTACGAAAGGTCGGCTTTGTCAACTTTGCACAGTCGACGTATGCAAATTGCAAAACGTCGACGTCCAAACGAATATGCGCAAATTTAGAAGGGCCTGAACTAATAAGTGAGTTATTTCGTTTTGAGTTTTAGATAAATTTATGGTAACGTACATAGTTTTGCACATGTCTGAAAATCGATAACAGGTTGTGAAAATGTCGGTGAAATTCCAAGGTTAACGTTAATGTAGGCATATATTTTTATTTCGTTCACACTTAAAATTCGCGTCTGATTCATAAAATACGCTTATGAATTCTGACGTGACAGAAAAATAGAAAACAGAATTTTTATTCAAAATAAACAATTTGACAAGAAATTTTATTTTTGTACTCACTATTCATTTTCGTGTTGGTAAAATTATCAAATACTTACAATTATATTGAAAAAAAACTAAACTTGTAATGTTATAAAATCTATATACATGTATATTGTACTTGTATCATCACAATGTGAAATTATTCACAATTCACTACTAAGACTTTTCAAGTGGAAATCCGCTTGAGCGATTTTCTCTTCCGATTCACTCCATACATTTTCTTGAATTCATCCATCCGTTTTCCACTCGTTATTTTTTTCAATTGCGTTTCAGTGTTTCACGTTTCATCTTGAATCCACTTAGCATATTCAACACGTTTTTATTCCGATCTAATTACTTGTATAATGAATATCTATTCTTGCCGATCACTAAAGTCGAGTAATAAGTAATGCGGTCAACAGATAAAAAAGATTTAGCTCAAAAAAAAATGAGGAAAAACTTATGATGTAAAACAAAAAAAATATTCACTTTAAAAAACTTCGTGATTAAAATAATGTGTGAAATATCTTCCACGAGAAATCAAAATATTTTTTCAAATTGAAATCTATAAATACGATCGACGATTTGAACTTTGTAAAATATTAAATCAGGCACTTTTGCTCGGCAAGATTTCTGCAGATTTCGAATACATTTCTTATTTCTTATCGAATATATCGTATATTTATGAAATCGTTCAACTTGAGCGGTGAAGTTGATGAAATGTGCATATCGTGCATGCCGAGAATTGATAGCTAAGACGAATATAAAGTTTACAGGGAAAATGTTGAATGTTTGAAGAAAAATTCAATTTCGTTCTCGGTTTCGTTGGTTAAATGTATTTAAGGTTCTTGTTGAAGTTGTCAAACTTTTTTTTTTTCAGAAATTCAATTACTGTTCGATGGGTTTGGACGATTTCGTTTTTATGAATAAAATTTGGCTTGCATATTTTCGAAAACTCAATTTGAGATCTGATTTAATTATATAATATTTTACGTATACTCAATAATAGTTTAATTATTCATTTTTATAAACTTACTATTCGTGATTTTTTATTTTATTTTATAAATTATTGATTAAAAAAAATGTAGTTAGTACCACAGACAAAAATTATTATAGTCCCATAAAATCTGTACCATTGAAAACTAAAAAAATAAAATATATAACTGTTGATTGAGTATTGGATATTGTAACTGGCGTTGGATCAAAACAATTTTTTTTTTTTTCAAAAATTAAAAATATTTTGCTGAAATTTGGTATTTAAACGTACCTACTTCTATAATAGAATACATAAAAACATAACAATTGTCTATTCTCATAAAACGTCAATATTGTTTACGATTTTTTATATATTTTGGTCGCTTATCATAAATAGACTCGCATAGAAGTAAATTATGGTATTGAAAATTGTGTGAATTTATTTAATTGCAAATCAAATAAATTCAATAATTTTTCCCCCTCAACCCAGAAATATCTTTCTTTACACCAAAGCTACCCCAAATCACCCTTAAACTACCCCTAAAACCATCCCCTCCCATATTCAAAAACGTCTCCACACAAAATCATAATCGTTTTTTTTTTTCTTTGGTCATTAATAATTTCGAAAAAATTATAAAAAAAAGAGGCAATTTAACCGTCCCATAAAACGATTTACGAAATAGACCAATTATTTCGAAAACGCGTGAATTTAGAAATTCGACCATGACCCTAAGGGGAGGCTATTTACCCCATTACCCCATCCCTCCCTCCACATAGGTATATCCTTGGCACACATTTAGTTTTCGTTTCATTATTTCACTCTCCCTCGCATCACCACCCATGTAAATTACAGTAAAACCTCTATTATCTGGATTGATCATAAAAACAATTTTTTTTAATAGCAGATTTTACGATATTTTTCATATAAAACGTGTCCTAAAATTAACGAGTTCGTAAAAAAATTATACGGACTCATAACAGACTCAACTTTGAAGGTGATCAAACTAAAATCTGATAAAATATTTTCTCTGATCTTATCTCTAAATCTAATCTGATATTTTTTAATAATTTAGAGTTAAAAATCTTCTTACAGGTGGTGTTTAAAATTATGACTTCATTAATTATTATCTTTGGAACTGATAAATATACTACCATGACGATTTTATGTTATATTCACAGACTTTTCCAGTACTAAATAATCAAAAATAAATAGACTGTAAATACGTTTAAAAATACTTAAGAGTTGTGTATATAATTATACACGCAAAAAATTTCTATAAATAATTTGATTAAATTTCTATTACATTCTTTTTTTTTCAATTATCCGGATTTTCCACTATTCAGATCATCTCAATCCTCAATTAGTCCAGATAATCGAGGTTCTACTATACATACGCAAACGCCACTTTCAAAGAAGTCTAAAATCAAGAAGTTTTTCAACAAATTACAAAGAAAAACTGAACAACAACCTCCGAAAACCTTCGAAACCGCAGGCAGTGCGCTTCAAAATTGCAAATTAATTTGGTACTACTCAATATTCGAAGTTCGCTCACGCATCATATTATATATGTTACAGTATTGATTTTCAGCTGGATGTATTGGCGAAAAACTTTGTTTTCCCGATATTCTATTATGTATCCCCGAAGTTGTTCTGTCGGATAATGTGGTATCGGAGTTTAGGCGTAAAATGAGATTGATTAAGGACAAGAACGGATAACATGAACATATTCGTTAAAGTATATGTCCGTTGTATTCGACTTTTGTCCGTTGAAAATGGATCCGATGCGAAAATCGAATATATGAAACTTCACATCAACTACATCGAAACATGGATATCTTCGTATCTTAGCATTATATAGGAGATAATTAATTGATAATTTAGTTTAAGTCCA
Source organism: Hydropsyche betteni (assembly GCA_028571205.2). Lineage (NCBI taxonomy): Eukaryota > Metazoa > Arthropoda > Insecta > Trichoptera > Hydropsychidae > Hydropsyche > Hydropsyche betteni. The sequence continues at coordinate 1,187 of JAOXNN020214005.1, read as the reverse complement.
CCCAATGTTGGTGTTGCGACTTTTGAAACTGCGCTACTTAAGTGGAAAATACGGAAAAGTCTGCGTTGCATTACGATGGTCCTTTTGATCAGTTTTTCCATTGTTGGAAAAGTTGTAAGTCTGGGATTCGGTATGCACATAAATCTTTGGCTAACAAATGCATTGTGCAATTCTGTGGCGAAAATAATAAAAAAACGACTAAATCCATACGTATTTTCATTAAAAAATAAAATAAGCTCGGGATAAAGTTTCGTTTTTCAATAATGACGTGTCACATATAAAAAGTACGAGTTTCACACGTGAAGTTTGAAAAACGTAAAACAATTTATCTCACGTATTGATTCAGTTATATGATTCTATATAACAAATGTCGTTGACAATATGTGAAAAATTCTTATTATATATCACAATTTATTACTCAGTTATTGTGGGAGTGCTACAAATCACTTGTGACAAATTTTAAAAAATGCTCATTATTCTTCCGAATTCTTAAGTTTGTTAAATGTTATTATTTGTTTTGATACTTTTTTTTGTTTTGGTTGGATTATTACAGTCAGACTGCAATAAAAGAGGAGAGAAAAAAACTTTTGTATGAAGCATTTTGCAATCTTTCAAACTGCAAAAAATAAAATAATAACACATTATTAAAATAATACGAGTATAATAACAAAAGCTTATGTTACTTGTTTATCATAAAATCAGTTTCATCGAAAGAAAACAATGAGTTTTTCGACCATTACATACTTTGTATGAAATATTGTGTCATTAAATGAAATATATATAATACTGCATTATTTTAATTATTATATTATAATTTATAGTAACTTGGTGTCATTTTCTCTATTTAATTTCATGTGACAAAATAGAACATTATAGTACATTACCGAGCAATTATTTTCTTATCTATTGTTAAAAATAATTCTATAAAAATAAAAAGAGTTTATCAAAAAAATGATTTTTTAATTGAAATTAAATATACAACATTTTAGGCAATCGGCTACTTTGCCGTCTTTCTCTATTTTAAAACCACATATACTACATACTTTTATTTGTCTCATAATTTTTTGCTCCTCTAAAATATAATACTATTATTATTTACAGAGTTTATATAAATATGTATTATAATAAATAAAAATCATGTTAGGATAAATATTTTTCATAAATTCGTCATCATAGTTTTTATCTAT
>JAOXNN020213989.1:0-17300 GCA_028571205.2 Hydropsyche betteni | reverse complement strand
TTCAAAGTGAAAAAAAAAGTTTCAAATTAGAAGTGTCGCGAAATCAAATTACCTCTCTCGTTAAATGGTGAATCGAGGTTTTTCAATTTAAATTTTTTTTTTTTTGACATTTTTATGTTTGACAACTGTTTGCTTTAAATGCATTTGAAAAAAATTAAAAAAAAATTGAATTTGAATGCATTTGAGCGATATATGGGGGGTTTACTGTAAATTTTCAACATTTTTAAGTAAATTTTTTCAACACAAAAAACTTTTTCAGTTTCATGTTAATCGTTTTCCCATTTTCCACTATGTAGATAAAAATAACTACCACGATTTTTTTTTATAGAGATAATTAAGCAAAATTTATAATTTTCAAAATTTAGATAAAGGGCGCGAACCCTCCTCTGACCAACAGCCGTACAATAAACCATATAATTTCCCACTTTCGACAAAAAAAAAAAAAAAAATACTCACAGCCGGAAAATGACTGACCACCGTAACCTGATGACCCCTCTTGGCCATCTCCCGCATCAGGCTCCCGTACATCACATAATGGCTGTGCGTGTTCGAGGGGAAAATCGCCAAAATGTTGGCCGACTCGACGGCGACGAAGCAGCACCCCACCGCCAACAACCACCCCGCGAAACCCATGTCGACGCCTCCTCGACCCCTATCGGCACTTCCTCAACCCCTATCGGCACTTTCTTAACCCCTGTCGGTCGAACGGCGCCAAAGCGCGACAAGTGGCCGATTTTCCGAAGAGCTGTTGACGGGTGTTGTCGCCGCCGACGACCGACCACCACTGTCCGTTCGCCGAAGATCTTCTTCGATTGTCTTATCGGCCTTTTGGCCGGTGTGTGTGTGCAGGCTTTGCCTACGTCCGGCAAAGCCGATATGTGGAGCCGTGGGTCTTCCGGGGGCTCACTGCTGCAGGTGGTTGCTGGAGGCGTGGACGCTTTTGCGAGTTCGTCCTGTTGGGTTTTTGTGCTTTTTCGTTGGATGCGGGTGGTGTGGTGCTTTGAGTTTTTTTTTTTTTTTTTTTAATTTGGTTCGAAAGTTTGTTGGTTCTTTCGCAGTGCTTTAAAAAAAAAAAAAAGTGCCGGAACGCACTTTTTTCAAGTCTTTCAATTCGATTATTTTACGGGACGCATGATACCTTTATATTCAAAAGGGATTAACAGTCAATGACTTGCAAGGAAAAAATCAAAAAATTTCAAATAAAGAAGAAAATAAAATTTTGCAAACTTTTATTGAAATTTCGAGAAAAAAGGTGCCGGAACGCCGTTCCGCCGCGTTACAGGGTAAAAAAAGCCCTGGTTCTTTGTAACTAGTAAATAGGCCCGATGTTGATAACATCGGCTGTGAATTTTTAACCATACTATTATGTTTTGGATTTTTTTTCGGATATTTTTACAAGTTAATTGTTTTTTCAAATACATTTGAAAAAAAATTTAAATGCATTTCAAAAAATTACGTTATAAGGGGGACGCCGCAGACGTTATAAGGGGATTACTGTATTTCCAAAAGTGGCAAATGTCGCTTAGCACTATTTACTGCCAAGCCCCTAATATATTTAACTTCATTTCGCGTCAACTTGTAACTTCTAACACGCGTGTAAATAGTTATTTTTTACCTATATCTAGAGTCTATTCATATCTTTTTTTTTTAATATTTCGTACATAATGAAACCAAAAGCTTGTTTATTTAAATTCGTCGGAAATGTCGCCGAATTTTTTCGGAAAAGCTGTTTTTTTTAAAGATACGATAATACGTGTTATCGTGAATAATGTTGATAATCGTTCTGTAATATGTAGGCTAATGTTTTTCTAGAATTAGGATCCATCCCCTCTTTCGCGTCTTCACATGAATGTGTGCCAAGGATGATTATCGGAAAAGATTTTTGTTTTGTCTAAATTGTAGTTTACTATGTTTATGCTAAAAAATATTAGGTCATTTTTTTCTTCTGAAAATCTTGACCGATTCAATATTTGGCATTCCGTATTTTCTAAGCGAAATTGAAAATCGGTCAACAAACAAGTGATCGTTAAATTTATCGAATTAAACATTCGTTAAACAGAAATTACTCATCGGTTTTACGGATACGTCATTAAATAATATCAACTCTCGATAGCCGAAGAAATTAGTATGGAATCTGGATATTTTACACGAAAGTATAATATTTGACCATCAGTAAACTCTTATATTAACTGTCAAAAACAATTTAAACATTGACGCACTGTTTGGAATTGAAATTCGCGCCAATTTGCATCTCACTGAAGTACCGGGCACGAAATTCTTGATTTCCTGGTAAGGGCAACGTAAGTATGATCAGACATTGTCGTTTTTTATTAATAATTTGCTTTAATTTTTATAAATCAAAACTTTGGCGATTTCACTTTTGTTTTGATCTGAAATGATTCATGAAATCGTCGAACTTTAATTGTGGTATATCAATTTTAGATGCTTCAAAAATGAAAGCCATTCATGAATGTTTTTTTCTATGTAAAATAAGTTGCAAATACTTTTTCGTGAACTTTCCTGAAAATTAACTTCAGCAACTCGACTCGATGCTTGAAGATTTCGCGTGTAAATCCGTTAAAATGACGATACATAGATTAAGAAGATAATTTTGTTTATTTATGACGTAAAAATCGATTATATATGATTTAAAAGTTGACGTTTTTCATTTAGCTTCAACATACTGATTTTAGTGTTGCATTATTCCAATGTTTGTTTCTGAAATTATTATAATTTTCACAAAATAAACGAATGATTTTATCGATTTAGTATCCTGCAAATACAAATGATTTTATAACATTAGAAATTTGATCTTTTCATAAGAAAGTATTTCTCCGTAAAAATTTTCCGACTTTCGAATCGTGCATAAGAATAAATTTAAATTTTCATCAATTCACAACAATTTCATTTAATATGATGAATCGGAAATTATTTTTATCGATTACATATTAGGGTAACGATAATAGTGATAGACCATGTACCTATAGTTGACCATCTTTCAGAAAAACATAAAAATTAAGGTTTTTAAGACGACAATCTTTCGGAAAAGACGCGACATATCTAACATCGCACATTTTTTCGATAGATCATCGTGTGTAAAAACCTTAATTTTTACATTTTTCTGAAAGATGGTCAACTATAAGTGCGTGGTCCATCACTACTGTCGTCACCCTATTAATATTTCGATTAAATTTTTTCCAAAGTACAATTGAAAATCGTTCAGTGAAAACGGTCCGATTCGGCGAATCTTTTCGAAACCCTTTTCTCATTCGAGATTGTACTCTAAAACAGCACAACGTCAACGACCCATATTCACGCAATATTTAACCCACATTCTATATTAGCTGACTGCATAAAACATAATTACGTTCAGCATTGTATAACACAATCGGGCAAACATAAGCACACACGATGCAAGCACCTCGCACTATCGGCGAGTTCCGATCGGATTCTTTCCGAGATGTCGAAGGTTATCGTCTCCGCAGACGATGCCCTCTCGGCACACTTTCGCCGTTTTCCTGATCGTCGTTTCCATCGTCAGCCAGACATTGACATCGTTAAGGGAATCCGAAGAGGGGCTCGGCCGGAGACACGCGACCAGCTCGTGCGCGACCTTCGAACCCTCGTTATGTTTTCGGGTTGTTTCGTTCTATTTTTTGTGTGGGTGTTTTGTCTGATTGTTGTAGGGGAGGTTTTTTTTTTTTGCTGTCGGATTATAATGTACTAGCTGAACTAGGAAGACGTTGTCGTGCTAGTCTGTATTATAACTTTTCATAGGTTCGGTTAATTGATATAGAAATTAGTATTCTGCAGCACTACCTGGTGAGGAGCTGCAACGAAGTGGATAACGAAAACGAATTTTCCACGAAAAAATACATATAAATGCCAATTTTCAAGGTGATTGGTTGAACGGTGATGAAGTTGATGTACTGCAGCGCCACCTGGTGGGAAGCTGTAACAAAAAAATAACACAAAAACCTCCATAAAAAAATACATATACATTCCAATTTTCATAGTGATTGGTTGAACGGTGCTGAAGTGATGTACTACAGCGCCACCTGGTGGGAAGCTGTAACAAAAAAATAACACAAAAACCTCCATGAAAAAAACATATGCATGCCAATTTTCATAGTGATCGGTCGAACAGCGTTTCACTGAAAAGGGCACAAATATATTTATATATGCAAAAATTATTTTTATATATAGATAGATATTTTTATTGAATTGTGTCGTTTTTGAAAATTGTTTGACCCAATTATCTAATTGTATGTAGAATATTCTTGTGACGTATGCTGGTTATCTTGAATAAATTAAATGAAAGAGATTTATATATCATTGATTTAATTTGACACCGTTTTTTTTTGTTAAAAAAAAATTTCAAAGGTGCTTTATAATTAAAATAATTAAATGAAAATAATAACGTGTTTTCTTTTATCTAAGCAATTAAAGTCAACTGAAGTTGTTAATGTTTACTTGTAATATATAATATTTCAGTCATACGAATTGATATGTATTGATTGAATAATGGTCCATTACCCTAATGATTAATCGTATTTATTTTGCAAAAATAAATAAAGCCAAGAAATGCAATATTGCGAAATATCGATCGACGTTAGTATTTGTTTTATGATAAAACAAACGTGAATACGTAGAAAATTGCATTGATTTCACTTTCACAGACTCCCAAGAAATTAATAAGTAGTTTATAACTGATAATTTCAACCTTGACTAATTAACCTTGTAATAAAAAAAATTGTTTATCTGAACTTTATTTAACCTAAAAAAAAATCGGCAAGTTTTGTTACAATGCCGACTCAATTTCGATTTCGTTTTTTGTAATGTCAGCCAAAAGTTCGCAACTTTTCACGATCATATAATTTTGTCATTGCGAACATCTAAATATTTGGCAGTGCATTCGAGGTCTAGAATTGATTTTGAAAATCTAAATTCAAACAACATTTCCTTATTACAATAAGATATGTTATTATCTAAAATTAATCGCATTGTTAAATACCCAGAATTGTTTCACAATAACTTTACACATTGATTAATCAATCAATCGATAGTTATTAAAAAAAAATCATAACCTCTTATTAATTTTAACTGACCATTTTTATAAATAACTATTGATCATTTATGTTGACTAAATAATAATTTGCCCAAACAAAAGATACCAAAGTCAAACTCGCCACTGTCAAAACATGTCACAATTCAAATTTTCAATCCATCTTTGAAAATGTCTGTCTTTTTATCAGAATTAGTCATGAAAATTCGATAACTCGATATCGACCCCCAGACATTTTTCGTCTCATTTTCATTTCGTATCCGGTACGTGCGAAAAAAACAGCATAGAAACGTAGATTACGTTTACGTGTTCACTCTTCAGATATTACAGAACGTAAATTTTATTTTAATTGATAGTGAAATGAAACGATGAACTGTTACAATTATCGAAACAGATCTAATGACCTTTGACTTCGTATGTCATGCGCTCGCTTTGTGTTTACAAATTTGTAAAATGTGATTTTTGTTGAACTTCACGAGTTTACATTGTGTTTGCGTTTTGTGTTAGTGATGGGCCTAGGAGTGTGTTCGTTGAACTCTAAATTTTTCGATAAATTGCCGCCATTATTTGAATGTTTCGTTTCCGCGGTGTAACCGATTGTTTTTGGAGAATTTTCAATGATTGTATCGTATCGTAAAATTAATATTTTCGTATGAAGTGTGCGTTGAATCGACGGTATTTCGTATTGAAGGTTTATTGAGAAATTACTAATTATTTTCGGTTTTAATGTATTCTAAAAATCCATTTGTATAGTCGTTAGTAATCGTATTTACATTCCATATTTTGACGTAACTGAATGTGCCGGTTTTCACCGGTTATTGAAGTTGGGCGATATCCGGCGCGGCTAGTAGTTTGATTTCAATCGTATTGCAATCATCATTATCGTATTATATATGTTATAGGCCGTTTCTAACTCAGGCCGGTTCTAGCATCAAAAACTATCTAGAACTGTTAGTATGCAATATTATGTTTTATGACGTAGGACTTAACGCTCATATTCAAATCCGTGGATACGCGTTTATGTAACGTTCTGGGTTTGAGCAGCGTTAAAAACGCCATTGGTGTTCCTTTATGTCTCTGGCAATACGTAATTTGCAATTTATTTGGATCTAACTATCGGTAAAGTTGTTAATATCGATTGGTGAACATTTTATTGTCAAGTTTAGTGATATTATGGTAGAATTATTTTAATGACAAGTTTGGCACGCTTACAATAACATCAGGTTGGGTTAGGTTAGGTTAGGTTGTGTTCCTTTATGTCTCTGGCAATACGTAATTTGCGATTTATTTGGATCTAACTATCGGTAAAGTTCTGTGAGAACTGTCAAAAAAATACACTAACCAACACATACATGTGCTCACCGACGCGACATCCAGAAACCAAAACGTCATAAGCGCATACTATTAATATTAATGAGCCTTAAATCGTTGTACATAAAGCTCAATATGGCAAATATATGCACTAGAAACGGCCTAGCGCTAGAATCGGACTATAACATATACACGGACGTTCAAAAAGTTCTTGGAAACTTTTGATAAAAAGGCAAAGAATCAATGTATAAAATTGAATGTTATTTTTTAGTATAACATCTAAACCATTTTTTAATGTAACTTCGGAAACTAGAACATTAACACATATTTCTTCTACGCAGCGATAAAAGAAATAACTCTTAAAAATAATCCATTTACTAATTGCCTCAGAAGTCGCTTCAAGAAGAACTTCATTGATCAATGGAACAAGTTTAAACTGTCAACGTTTATATTATATATTATATACTTTATATTTTTGTTCTTTCTGAAACATTATAATTATTGAATCATTATACATTGTATATCGCATTATTATATTGATCTTGAAAATGATTCAATCGGGTCGACTCATCTGCTCTTGATAATGTTTATTTAACCTCAGATAAATTCATAGATTCCCTTTCGATACACAACCTTGCCCCCGAGTTTGGGTTAAGTTCCGAAAACCAAAATCTGTCGATTACACAATTTTCCGGTTTGCAACCGGGTTGGGTTAGGTTATGTCGCAATTGTCTTAGGAAAACCTTCAAAAACCGACCTTTTATTGAACAATTAGCGACGCGATAATCGTAGTGCAATCAAAAACAATTCGAAAGTGCGTGATTGCTCAATTCGTTGTCTAAACAGCAATAAAAGGAATGGTGCTCCTCAATGTACACAACGTTGGCACAAATGCGCGCGAAACTTCGAATTCAAACTGTTTGCGCGTTCAATTTTCGCGCTGACGCTACATTTTCCGAATTTACGGTTTCGCTAATTTTTCACGTGTAGTTCGCGTGGTGTTTTGCGATTTTCATGAGGGTTTTACTTATATTGTATGTTTGTTTTGGTTGGATTTTTACGTTTGTGGTTTAAATTTTCATTAATACATTGCCGATTATATATAATGATAAAATAAAATAAAACTAATTTCAATATAAGAAAATATAGTATAGTAATAAGAAAATTGTTGTTGATTGTAAAACCGGATTTTCTGTTAAATTGTAGTGCCATATAAATTTTATTCTTCTATGTGTCATTTATTTTCAATTAATTGCATGAATGATAAGGAAATTTTTAGAATTTAATTATTCATTTCAAATTTTAGTCTAATAATGTTTATGAGAATAATATCTGTTGCATTTACATGCATATTAGTATATTTACAATTATTATTGATTTAACTGTATGAATATCAAATGTGTAAAGAAAAGTTGATTTCTACTGTTTGTAGTATTTACTATTTTATTAGAATGATTACAAACTTTCTATATTCGTCTAATTTTTTATTTTTCTGCGTAGTTAGTTTGGTATCAATTTATATATCACGATTTTGGTTCTTAATTTTGGTAAAAAAATTGTTTATATTTTTTGGCAACAGCTTTCGTTATTTAATGAGGTTATCTTTTTTTTCAGTCTATAGTATTTTATATAATCAAATTGTATAATGTACAAAATTCACATTCAAACCAATAAAATTTAAAAATATTGATACTAAAATGGAGTTCATCGACTTGGAATGTAAATTATTTAATGGAACATGAAAAAAAAGTGATTATTTTCAATCGAATGCGTGTTACATGTCGCAAATTTCTTACTATTTGTTTATAATTTAATATGGGAATTTAATCATTTTCCATTTGCATCTGATTGATTTTGTATAACCTCTTGACATCTCACTCAAATACTTTTCGATAACGTTTTTCCAATAATGAGAATTTTTATTACTAGATTCATTATCTTATATTATAAGTTCTGACCAAAGTCTACCAGAAGTTATCCGATTTTGTTGACTTTGTAAAAATATCGGCACATCAAACTTTCGTCGAGACATTGGCATATTTTCCATGAACGAACAACATAATTTAGGGCATGAGCACTGAAGATTGTCGTTTATATAATGACGTTTCAATGCATGCTATCATTTATGTTAATGATTATTTCTGTTTAGAATGAATTGTTATCAAGTTGAAAAATTAGGTTTTGACATAGATAGTGAAAGTGTGTAAAATTTTTTTGTTTTGATAGTTTAAGTACTCTATTTAAATTACAGATTTAATTTTTGAAGATTGGAGTGCTCCATATATTTTACATCGTATTATGTGATGATTAGAATAATTTTGTAATTACAAGGCTAATGGTTTGTTTTTTCTCAAAATTTACTTCCTTATTATATTGCTTTCTATATACAAATATTTTATAGATTAATTATATCAGTTTCAAGGCTGCTCGTGCAGTTTGATAATTTCATATTTATTCTTCATTAACGCTATGTGACTCTTGTGATGTAATACATGTTTAATATTTTTGATTAACACTTTCTTAGATAATATATTTACAATTTAAAATTTAAAGCATTTATGTATAAAATTCATTTTGATTTGTTTTATTTTTCAGCTATGAACTGCAACTAGAACCTTTTGCTCAACGTCGAGGACTAGGAAGCTTTTTACTTCATACACTTGAACTTATAGCTTTTACAAATCAAATGCGAAAAGTTGTTCTAACAATTCTTCTGAATAACAAAGCTTCAATCAACTTTTTCAAATCATTGAAGTAAATATAATTTTTTTTTTCAAATTTCCTTTAATTTTCATAATAATAATAATATTTTTTTTAGATATACAACTGATGAAACTAATCCAGATGATGATGAAAACGTGCCATATAAAATATTGAGTAAACTTAATCCGAAAATGAGCAAACCAGCTGCAATTACTAACAATGAACATAAACATTCACATGCTTGTTGTCAGGGGAATCATCACCATTGATGTTAGCTAATTTTAAATATTTTTTTCTAAATATTGAATATGCACATCCATCACATCAGAAGTCCTTGAATTAATTAATAATACTATCTTTAAGCATTTTAGTTCAACAAATTTGTTATGATTGAAAATGAAAAATATTGTATTGTCTTGAATCTTTGAAAAATTAAAATAATTATTGTTTCGTAAATTTTTTATGGTTTGTATATTATGAAATATTGAATGCTAAATATCTGTTGATACCACCAGTTTCATCACATGTGTTCTATAATATTGTACTTGAAACTTATGCTTATTTGAAAATTTTCAACTAGAATTTATATTTTGATAACAAATTAATGTTTTAATCATTAAAGTCCATTTGACAAAAAATAATACAGGTAGTCCTCGACTTACAACAGAGATACGTTCCTGAACTTCATTCGTAAGTCGAATCTGTATAATAATTTTTTTTTCGGTAGTTTTACTTTTATTGATACAATAATGGAATAATAAATAAATAACATTTGAAAATCTTTCACTGCTTGGGTTCATCATTTCAAATTTTTGTATTCTTTGATTAATTCAATTAAAAGCAGCAGCCATTTCTTTCAATATGATTTTTTTTTTTGACGGTTCTACATTCCTCTGTATTTATTTCTCACATCCGCTTGAGATTTATCATTAAATTAAAAAAAAAATAATTGGTTAAAAAATTTAAATATTTTTTTCGGTCGTAAGTGCGAACCGTCGTAAGTCTAGGACTACATGTATATGGTATAACTGCACTTTAGTTAAGATAATATTCATTTGATACACCCCAACTTTGATTTAGATTTAATTTAGAATCATGAATTTACATATTTAATATATTCATTGTGTACAATACATATTAATGAAAATATATTGTAAATAGAAAAGATAAGTGAATAATACCCATGATTCTATGAAATATACGTTTTTATTTGTGTACATCAAAAATATGAATTTCAACATCTTACTGGAATAAAAAAAACTATAATCACAAACTAAGATTATGAGGACAGTTTTTCAATCCTTTTGATATTGTAAAACATTTATTCTTGGATATATAATGTATTTTCATCAATATATTTACGTTGAATATATTAAATTTTTTCATGTTTAATTTTCCAAAAAGCCAGTGTCCAATGCAACATTGCCTACAACCAAAACTTTGGGCTTATGGTTTTTGGTCAGTATTTAATCTAATTGTGGTCAGTATTTAAAAATTACTAACCATTTATATTAAATGGTCAGTATTTATTCATACAAGTGACCAAAATAAGTTTTATTACAACGAATAGTCAGTATCAATTTTTTTGACAGCATAGACAGGCAACAACTATTTATATCATTGGAGGGTCACTGTTTGTTTTTTGCTGATTATTTTCATACCAACCACCCGATAAAAGAATACTGACCAGAAATTTATTATAATGTTAAAGAAAGATTTCACCACACTTTCACCAATAATTTTTATTTTTAGTATTAGTGTTATTTAAGATTTTTTGAACAAGTATAAAATAAAGCATAAATGAATTAACACATTGATTACTTTCAGATGTAATAAATATTAATTTTAGTGTTAACAATTAATTTTGAACTTTTTTCATTATCTTCACAGTTACATTGTGACTATATTTTGATGAAATACATAATTTTTTTATCTGAAAATTAGTTTTTGTGTAATTATCCATACTTTTTAGAACCATTTTCACCATGATTAAAAAATCAAGTTAATATTGTGATAATTATATCAGTGGTTTATCACATTTCAATTCAATTTCAATTCCTCTTTTTAATTTTTTTATCATTTTGTTGAGGTGGAGATCTTTTATTCTTGAAAAAATAGTCAAAAATATATTTCAATCCTATTGCAGTAACTATTAAAAAAACTATTATAGAAAATATCACATCGAGTAGTAAATACTGAAACCAATTCAAATTTAATGATGGCGATTTTAGATGATGTGCACCTTTATACTTCAATACATATTCTATCCAATACATAGCTTCATCCAAAGGATGAAGTGGTCTATCTTTGAATAACGCCGAAACATATTGGGCTTGTTGTCTATAGCTGAAAAGAAAATTGGAAATTATACAAAAAAACCAATACAGATAACATGCAAAATACTCACGTACCTTGTGTTATTTAGTAATTCTTTTAAAACATCAGAGAATGATGTTTCAGTCAAATCATAATAATTTAACATTTTGGCTATTCCTATTTCCTGTGCTGTGGCTAAGTTGTGTCCTTGATCGGCAAAGAACGGTATTCCCAACATCGGAACGCCACAATATGTAGCCTCTTGCAATCCCAACAGTCCTCCGTGACCAATAAACAATTTAATATTTGGATGGCCTAAATTATATACATTTGAGTTTCATTTTTTATTAAAATTTTTATTTCAGAATATAAAAAAGACATTTTCTCACATAATACTTCCAGTTGAGGTGTCCACATAATAGGTTTTATATTTGGAGGCAAATCAGGCACTTTGGTAACATCAACTTTCCATAAAACATTTTCCTTGAGTGATCCTAGTACTTGAATAATGGTTTTTAATTTTGATATTGGCATAGTTTCCACTTGTGTAATCGATCCTAAACTGAAGTACACAACGCCATTTTCGGATTTATCTAAGTATTGGCGTAAATTCTGAAATTGATATTATTTTTGATTTATTATCTATTGTATGAAGTAAATTATAATGATAAATTTTATTTTTTTAGTATAGTTTTAAGCTCTACTTATTTTACATACAAGGCTCATTTATATGAACCATAATAGGTGTAATGTTTAATTTAAAAAAATATATATATATACATGAGAGTACTAACTTTAGGTAAATCTTGTAGTTTTTTTGGTATATGTAACCCTCCGACTTCAATTACTTGGTGCGTCAATGGTCTAATTTGATTAATACTGCTATGTGTATTTGTTAATATAAGACTGTAATTTTCAGCTAAAGTTTGCAAAGAAGGCAACGGTCCAAATACTTTTTCGGCAATCTCTTGTGATCGTCTCACAGAGTACACTCTATAAATCAATTTCATCACGACATTGATCACCGTGTTATGCAGTCTTTCAAAAAAGGTCATTTTCTGTGTATAGGGATTAAAATAAACTGGAATATATGATGGGTTGTCTGGATTGGCTATCATATTGTTCGTCCAAGGAAGTAGTACACTTGTAAGAACACCAATTGTCGGAACACCAAGTTTGTGACCAATAGGAAGGAAACAATCTGTGCCGAAAACTTCAGTTATGAACAAATCGAATTCTTTTTTCAACACTTCTTGAGTATTAGGGTGGTTCAAAACAGAATCGCATGCCATTAAGCAAATTTTTATAATATCAAATTCATTCCCTATTCCACCTAGAGCCAAAAGCTCTTCTGCTGTCATCGATGGCAGCTCATATGATCCATTTAATCCTATGTCGTTGAGGTTTTTTATTTTTTTTTCCTATAAACAATTAAAGTTAAGTTTAGAATGACATTTGATTTTGGACATGAATTTTTTGTAATATAAAACAGAGTTATGTACTGGATCTCATAATTGAGATATTCAATTATTATTATAAGCCAAAACAAAGTATAGGTAAGTGTTATTACTTTTCAGCAGAATGAAATACAAACAAAAAAAAACCGTTTACACAAACAATCAATTGTGTATACATCAGTCATTTGTCAGTATAGATTTAAAAAAAAATTCGAATAACTTCAGGATGAATCCTATGCAGTATTACGTCAAAAATTATTTAAAATTCGATGTTTCAATTTTTTGAAATCTATCGAATTCAAATCACGTATATGGATATGTTAGATGAAATCATAATAAATTATTTACGATATTTTTCCTTATGCCGTGAAATTATATATCGATAAAAGTAATATAAAAGTTCACAATCGAAATACGCGTGAAATTTTCAATGCACATTGTGAGGAAAAATGAAAAGTAAAAAAATGTTTTCTTATAAAAATAATCTTGTGTTAAACGCCACGTGCAAATAAATCTTTATGAGAATTGTAACAGAAGTAAAAAAAAATATAGCTTTTTATCCTTTAACACGAAATTCGCTACTTTCAACATTCACTCATTCATTCATTTATTCGTTTACTCACGATCAGTGAATTGAGCCGTTCATTACGCGAATCGATTGACTTCATAAAAAAAGTGAGAAATCCGATGAAATAATGTATGTACATTATTTTTTTGAATTCCGGTTAAAGGAAAATAATAGTGTAAAATTTCTATTTATTTCGTATCAACAGATTTTTCATTTTAAGCGTTGCGTTGTGTTCAATGATTTCCAGTGTATTTTTAATGGACCACTGGCTAGTCTCTAATTTTAACATAGATCTTGCAGCATACTATAATACCATAAAATTTGTCTTCTCGTGGTCACGTTTATAAATAGCTTATTTTATATTCATGTACATATATAAATATATGATTTAGAATAAAGGTTTTACTTCACGAAGAATTAATTTTGAGAATCTTTTGAACATTATTATATTTGAGTGATATTTGCAACGTCGATTACTTCATTTTTACAGCGGAAATTAATCGATATTGACATATTTTTTCGAATTATGTTTTCGAGCTTAATATTAATCCGAAATATTGAATCTATCAAATTTTCTTTGTAACTTCGTATTTAATTTTTTTCATATTCGCGTTATTATATAAGTTACAAAACACTTTTCTTATCATTTTTGGCTTGTAATTAATTATCAATGCGCAATATAGTTGAAACTAAACATAAATCAAAGAGTGCTGTAAACATTTTTTTATCAATCTTGCTGTTATTTGTTACATTCTATAAATAAGTTTTTTTTGAAAATTTTATTTATTTAATGTGTCGATTGAAGATCTACCATATTGACAATTATAGTTGTTTGTATTCATTTTTTAATTTATATTTATAATGTTCGGTACGTTTCGTGTTAATTTCGTTTCGTTATTTATTATCTCTGCGTTATATGATTATCGATTAAATATAGCTTAACAAAAAAACTTGAAAATAGTCACATTGATAAAATTTATTTTCGCGAATCACACATGCCATTTGACCTAGCACTGCTGAAAACGGACATTAGAATTAACTAGAAGACAAAATAAAAACGAAACACATAAATAAAATATGAAATGAAGTAAACAGATTGGCATTTAAAGTTGAAAAATATATGAATGTTAGAAAAATGTCTGAAGAACTACAAAACAAAACAAGGAAAATTGCGGATGCAATATAAAAAATGTTTTAAATAAAAAGATCGGAGAAGTTTTTAACAAGCAATATGCGATGAATAACTGTTATTCTATAATATTATGTTATTTTAATACGATGCAATTTAATAACAAATTTTGCAATATCAAAGCTATCACAGCAATCAATTTTAAACATTCAAACGAATTCATTAATAAACGAAGATAAAATTCATCACAAGTAAATAAAGCATACTTTAAAATCTATTTAATTTTCCCACCGAATCATTCAATCATTCACGCTTCAAAGTTATAATTAATAATAATTAAACGTTAAATTTTCAAACCTTTTAACGTTAAATTTAAATTGAATTAACACTTATCATATTTGTAAATTAACGCGTATTGTAACACATTGTTTTGGGTTGAAATACGCGCATATGTCATATTATACGTGTGCATTTCAACCCAAAACAATGTGTTCCATTTCCAATCGCCAATGGGCGCCTGACCTAATTCATAACATGATCATGTGATCGAAAAATTCAAACGTTAAGAAATAATAACGGATATGTTCAGACATTTCGTGCTCACAATATAATCATTATATTGATTCATTTTCGAATCAATGAAACGCTTGTTTTCGCCGATGAACTTGAAAATTTTTAATGTAAACATTATACTTATCGCAACTCAACGTTTTTATCAAACACATCAGTATATCATTTAAAATTAAACCAACGATACTTACGAAATTCAAGCAACTACCTTGAATTTTTTTTTCCTCCTTAACCTCGTCTGTTATGATCGAGGTTACGTTGTCATCTTAACCCGACCCCAAAATTTATTTGAAAAAAAGAACAATATAAAGATAAGAAATAAATAATATAAATACACAAGAAAAGAAGCATATATACTCAATATAAACGATTATAAATACATAATATAAAAGACCAATAAAAGAAAAAAAAGGCAAACAACAATTTTAAAACAGCTTGAATTATTTAAACCAAAATTGACTTCGAAAACATTCACCGTCGAACTAATTTACAATCTAAATATTTTTTATAACCAGGACTCTAATGCTACTCCTCTAAATCTTAAAAATAATTAAAAAATATACTTAATTAAATCGAGATACATCACATGATTATGAATAAATTCTTTAAAAACCTTGAATTTACACACATATTATATATCAAATGAAAAACAACAATATATTTGTATCGAATAAATATAAAAAAATATGTTTTTCTCCCCTCCCCCCCCCCATGATCGTGACACATGAGTCGTTTTTTCAAAAGTTTTTAAACATTAAATAGGACGATTTAAGCATCAAAGTCAACGTTTTACACTTAAAATTCAACAAATCAACAATGATCCATAGTAATTTATCTCATTGATTACTATGACAACGGTTTTAATAATACTATCTTATAGTTGAATTTGGAATGTAAAATGTCCTATTTGAAGTGTAATAATGTTAGTCCATTTTCAAAATAAGTTAGTTATCTAGTCGTAAAGTACAGTGTACTCTCGACAATGCCGGGGAGGGTGGACACGGATAATCCAAACTAGCATAATTTTTTTTTAATTTTCTCGAAATTTTAACTTAAATCATCAGAATCCCTAACTCAAACGCATAAGGAAAATAAAATTTTCCGAGAAAAAATAAAGAATTGTAGTCAAAATCGACTCGTGGCACATGTTTCACGGAAGTTTGCCTTTTTCGGTTCGTAAATATCCAAACGAAAAGTAAAACACATTATTATATTGTATCATGCTGTTTGTTTCCTATGTCGCATCAGTGACGTGTTCTTATTCAGAAATAAAATAACCTTATTAAATTTAATTTAATATATTTTAGGCACGGATAATCTGCAAACCGGTTGATCTGCAGGCAGAAAATCGAGAATACAGTAAACCCCCCTATAACGTATTTTTTTTTCAAATGCATTCAAATTCAATTTTTTTAAATGCATTTGAAACAAGCAGTCAACACGTAAAAATTTCCATAAAAAAGAAAAATAAAAAATTTTCAATTATTGATTATTATGTCCCCCCCCCATATAACGTATCTTGACGTTATATGGAGATTACTGTATGTAAATAAAACCCCCTATAACGTCAAGACAGATTCCACGTTATATGGGGCTAAAATTTTTCAATTGCATTGCATTTAATTAATTTGAAAAAAAAAAATTGAATTTGAATGCGTTTGAACGATAAAGGGGAGCGACGTAATAGGAGGTTTTACTGTAATTGTTTTTTTCAAATACATTTGATATAAATTTGAAATTAAATGCATTTGAAAAAAATGACGTTATAAGGGAAATGTCGCAAACATTATAGGAAGGACGCCGCAAACGTTATAGTAAGGTGGTGACCATTCGTGTAGGTTTTTTGGCATTGGTCCTGGTCAGTTGTAAAATAAAACCAGTACAGATTTACCCGTATCTAAGTACTGTTCTGGCTGACGTCTAATTATTAGACTAATAACATTATTATTTTCCTCGAGTTATATTTGCAGAAGTCGCCTAAGCTAACATTTTGATTGTTGAAATTTAAATTTATCGATTGAAACATATTGGTAGCACAAACCTGTGCGTTGGGTAAAAATGTATACTGGTTTTTGCTTTGAAAAAAATGGTCACCTTAGTGACCATAAGGCCAGGCGCCCACAGGCGATTAGTCGCGGCGCGATTTATAATGGAACACATTGTTTTAGGTTGAAGTGCGCC
>JAOXNN020213978.1:0-17305 GCA_028571205.2 Hydropsyche betteni | reverse complement strand
CACTCCAAATGCGGCAGTTTTGTTTGTTGACGTAGCCATTCAACCAGAAGTGCGCTTCATCGCTAAACAAAATTCGCTTATGAAGTGCGCGATACGTATTCCGCACAGAACCATTATTTTCGAAATAAAACTGCACAATTTGCTAGCGTTGTTCAGGCGTGAGTCTATTAATGATGAATTACCAAACCAAACTGAGAATAAATCACTTGACAGCTGTCAAATCGGTCGCCATCTTGAAAAGTAATGTCAACCCAAAGTTCTATACCTCAAAAAAAAAACACCTGTATATACATGTAGCATTGTACTTGAAATTTAGAACTAGATGTCTTTAGGTGCTGCCAATTTCATGCAAATTTGGTTGAAATTTTATGAAATTATGTTGCTAATTATTCGTCGAAATTGTTATGAAAATTCTCAATTTTCCTAATATTAACATACACGAGCTTTATCATTTAAATTAAATTAAGTATGTTATATATGGTGAACAAGGATGTTTTGTACTTTGCTCTTTAGGGAAAAACTTTCTATTAGCAAAAGGAGAGGAATCTGATAAAATATACTGAGATTTTCTCTTACCACTGGGAATTCAATTTATACAATTATTATATAAATAAACACATACAAATTTAAATCCTAGAGTAATGAACTCTTGATTTAATTATTTTATATGAAATGTATTGAAATTTTTGAAAACCAATCACTTTTCTAAAATAAACACTTAACTGGGAAGATTCACATGAATTGTAATTGATTTTATAAAAAAAAATTAAGATAAATCATATATTTCATTACTGAGAATGAATTTGCAGCTGTTAAGGGAAAGTGAATGATAAAAAAATAAAAGCACTCATTCGCACGTGGAATTCCCCGAATCCTATACGAAACCTAACAGCGTGTAGAAAAAATTGGGAGGCGAAAGAAAATAATTTTCCAGGAAGTACTTTTGTGGAAGTGGCACATTACTGAGACAGATTACGGTAATTTGTCACATTGTATTTGTATGTGGAATGGTAATTTCGACGAAGAACATTTTGCTGAATACCAAACAGGCAATCAAATTTGCCTATTCGTCCTTTCGGTTAAAACAATGAAGCTTTTCCGTAAGTAGTTCACTCTAAATATGCGCATTTTATTTTTAATAGATAAAAGTTTGTGCGTTTTATCAATTCATAAATGAGATATTGCCTAAAGCTGAATTTCGCATGTAAATGTAAGGTATTGTTGTGTATGGTGAAATCATATTATAACGTATAAACATTTCCATTGTTATCATATTTGTACGTTTAAACTTTGGATCTGAGCCACTTCTCTCGAACAAATAATTTGATTTTTAAAAAATTTACAGAAGAGTTTATCTACGAAAAATGCAAATATTATATATAAATGAAACTGTGATATACTAATATTGTTTCTATAATTCTTAAAGAACATTAGTTCTCAAAACACTTTATATAATAATATATAAACACCTCACGATCATTATGCCAACCTGATTGATAATAACAAGTTCCTCCACAGACAAGACAGACTTTTAACCTTTTGTAACCGGCATGTCAGTCACGGTTAACTGCAAAAACCCAATAACTGCCACTCAAGCGATATCCGAAAATCAAACGATAAACCAACCGTGAGTTAACTCACCGACGGTTAAGTGTTTCTTAGTTAAAACGGCGTGGCCGCAAAATAATATAATATATCTGAGAATTGTATTTTTGAGAATTTTAATTAACGATGAATATTATTTTGTAATGGAAGTATATAAAAAGTAATTTTCAGTCATAATTCGAATAGATCATCACATAATGCATATTAATCAAATATTTTGATTGAAATAAATGATCCATTATTTAATTTTCAAATTATTAATTTCTAAGAAGAAAATGAAACATTTTCAGTATAAAAAAAGACAATCTTTTAAGTAAAGAATTTTTAAACAGTTTCACTGAAAGCATTCTAGATACAATCCGTACAATAAACTTCCTGATTTTTTTCCTATGCTTTTTTTCACGTCCAACTTACTAGCGGTAAACTGTCCACAGATTAGCGTGCCACTTTCGAGTTTTATTAATTGCTTTTATACGCCTTTTTCCTACTGAATCTCGACTTCATCGTACGAAGTAGTGTCTTGGTACAATTCCAAAGCAGACGAACAACAAAGCGAGAATTCGGACATGCGAAATTTCGCACAGAGCGAGAAAAGGCTATAAATCTAGTTCTTGTTTCTTCGCAGTTAATCCGCGATTGTATTGTATGTGTGACGTTTAGTCGGCGATTTTTAATAGTAAATAACTTTGGTCGAATGCGACCCAATTTCTGGAGGTGCCATTATATTTTATCTTAAGAATGCGATCATTATTTTGATATTAATTTTTGGTTATTCTGTGTTGATTGCATGGGAATGTAAGAGTTCGATAAATGTATCGATGGATATTTTTGTTCGAACGTCTTAATTATTTAAAATGAAAATCCACTCTCTATGGAAAATATTCATATGAATTTGAAGACTTATAGTTGTTTTATGATAAAAATTTTAATATATTCAAATTCTGACTGGAAACTTTGATAATTTTCCTTTATCTTGTATTGTAATTCATAATTAGAGATTTAAATTCAAACTCGCGAAAAAATACTTTACATTTTAATAACGTTCTTAAAAACTTTTATGCAATTATTTATCATGAGTAATATTCGCACAAAAAAAAACCGTTTTCAAAATATTTTAAAATTCAGACACCTTAATTAATAGAAAAATATAAAAAAATTGTATAAATTTCTATCAAACTCCAGTGAACTTCAAACTTTAAAAAGTCCAATATATCCCCAAGACACACCACCATCATTAAACACACTTTCAAGCTCGTAACTTTTATCGATTCACGTGTAACGGAAAAAAATGTCTGCTACGCGGAAAAATGTACGCAAGCCTCGTGTCATGTTAATGCGCAATTTTTCAGCTCGAATCGGCAATTTCCTTTTTGCGAATCGGCAACTTTCAGCACGCCATAACAAAGCCATACACTCGGCAGACTACATTCTACATTGGTGATCGTTAAAAACGCCAACAGATGTGTATGCAGGCTTTCAAAAAGATGGGTAATTAGGGAGGATTTTTGAGTGATTTATAAATACATTTTTTTTATAGTTTTGTGTGATGTTTTGCTTTGACGGTATAGAATTAAATTGAAAAAAGGTAACGGTGAATATATATCTAGAAAATTTTATTATTCGATTTATATTCTTCAATGTCATTAAAAACGTTCATTAAATCTCGATAATGGTTATTTATAATAGCTTATATTCACGACGATGATAATTATCATAATAATTTGTTGGCGTTAATATAATATTATCGTTGAATATAATATAAAGAATTGTTTTTATAATATAACATTAATTTTCATAAAATTTTAAAACAATTTAACTAATAAATAAATATTATTAATTTTATACTATACCTTGAAAGCCTCTCGAAATTTATTCGACATGATATTATAAAGGAACGGATTGATTGTTGTTGAGAGATAATACAGTATGCCCGATAAATAAGTCAACGCTTTGTAGACCTGAAACAATCCAAAATATTATGAAATTTATGATAAACGATAAAATTTACGATACCAAAATATATTATGTTATATTTATTTTCAGTTGAATTTTCATATTTTTAAAGCTCGCTTCATAAATTGATTATTCAAGATATTTCAAAATCATAGCTTGGAGAAAAATTTACAATCTCCATAAAATATCATATTACACATCCATCTAAAGATGCATGCAAATATTTGCATCAGAAATGCAACGTTTGCTAGATACGTTCTTTAGTAGTATGCATTGCTTATCAAACCCCATATACTTCTCGTATAAAATATCATGTAACTTGGCATATCGTGATCTTACTTAGTATTTTGATACTCAGACTTTATGTATAGAATTCCGAACCATATTATTTAATAATACTATATTTATATGATAGAATATATGAATCGAAATGCATCTTTGGTTTTAATTGCCGCACTTTTGAAGTACTGCAGTTAATGACTGCAACAGACGTGCTTTCAAACTGAAGAAAATCTTATGTATGGGCCTGATAAAGAATGCAACTTTATGTAATGAATTAGAAATGTTACATAAGTTATATTCAAAGTACGAAGTAAAATAGAAAGACAAAGTAAACAATATGAAGTATTTATTACTCGTACTACAACAATTTAACATAAAATCTATATTAAATTCGATTTTTTTCAATGATTATTGTTAAGATATTTAAATTTTATTCTCAAATTAATTAAGTAGAATAATCGATATGCTGCATTAAATTTTAACAATTTTGAAACTTCAATGCATATCCGCAAAGAAATTTCGCGATAAAATTGAATCATTGTACTGAAAACGATTTTGTAAGACGGAATTTCTCCGCGCGGAATGCGAATTATCGCAACGGTTCGTTCGATTATTTCGAAATATAGAATTTTGCCATTTCGGACCTTCAAAATATTTTGTTAATTTATTTTTCGCAAATTTGAACTCTAAGTGTAAATTAAATTTTGAACCGGCGTTGTATTAAAGACCTTTACGTGTCTGCTTTGCATTTGATTCTCTAACGCCTTTTTTTATCGTATTATACTCCTGCCGTCGTCACTTTATTAATGTTTCAATTTTTCTCGATAGATTCCATCTACAATGGAAAAATGGAAAATTTTTATTGAAAAATTTAAATGCAATGAAAAAAATATTAATCTACGACGCAAATGTCAATTGCAGACATTTTTGCTGAAAGCCCATTCCGCGTTTCGGATATTAAAAGTAATGACAAGGACGTAATATAATTTTACTGAGAATCAAATTTCTTCGTATTCATAAAGTTGATTAAAAAACATCAGATTCGAACATAATCAAACGATGATTAAAAAGTCTTAACATATTATATATAATATGTTACTCTACGTTTGTGTAATTGCTTCGTTCGTTGTAATGTTCTTAAATTTCATAGAAAAGGCAAGATTCTTTGCTTCATTTATAGACAAACCGATTACATAAACGTAGCGTAACGTATATTATATAAAAACATATAATTTACCTGCATAAATAAATCGCTAGTCCTTTCAGCATTTTTACCATAAATAGCCAACAACCGTTGAGCATGAAATGGCGCCCAGCATATGAAAAATGAAACGGCAACTGCAACTGTGAATAAAACAATACATAAATATTACAAATTGCATTTCAAAATCAAACAATTTCCATGACGTTTTTAGAAATCACTTATTGGAAATTTCAAATGCAGTTACTGACCGCTTTTTCGCTTCGGGTCAAATACACAAGATCCGTGCCCTTGTCACGTGCTATGATTTTTTCGAGTTATAGTCATAATATTTAAATAAAATTTTCTCAATTTGTTTTTCAGACATCGAACAGGGTCGTCCCTCGAGTCCTTTCTCTTTATTTATGTGCTTGAGGGCTTTCCGAGCGGTTAAATCAACAACGATCCATACATTGAGCAAGTTTGTAAGATATAAATACTCAAAGATTTCCCATTAGACAGTGTTGAAAGTGTACGAGTATAAATTTTCTGTTTCGAAATTAGAAATATAAATTTTCAGTGCGTTTATTTAACAAATTTCAACAAAATTAAATTTAATATAATAAAGACTTTGAATATGAAATATAAGTAAAATTATCGCTGATGATAATTTTGTGTTGTTTTTAGTATTTAAAATAAATACAATTCTTGCAAAATTATTAGAAGTGAAACATATAATGGTGTTTTATATTTTATCATTCGAATGCCGAAATTCCGTAATTTAGATCGGTTAGTTAAATTTTTCCTTAAACGAATTTAAAATTTCACTATATTATATTATATTATATATTCTGTGCAAATTGACTGCAAGCGAGAAATTTTCGAAAGCCTGACATCTTTGTTTCAGCTTTCCTTCAGTGAATTTCATTAGTTGGAGATTAACATTCTACTCCGACAATCGTTTTCGAAATCGAATTATCAAAACTCAACGAAGACAACACTTCCGGCATTGCCGTTTTCGAAATACATACTCCATTTTAGATGACCTCACATTATATTATCCGATACGAATTTCTTTTAACTCAAAACTCGACTACTTTCCGAAAAATTATTCTTATAAAATCAAGATAGTTTATTTTCAAAACAATAAAATACACTTATTTTGCCCGAATCCAAATATTTGAGATTGAAATTTCCTTGAGTCGTATTTCGACAACTACCATCGACTCCCGGGGAAAATTTTCATATTTATTCGCGATAGTTTCGCGACTTGATTATCGGAACCGTATAAAATGGCGTTATTGTGATCGTTTCTATTCTTTTGGTCGTATTATTGAATTTGTTCCGGTTGTACGTAAAGGTTCAATCGCCCCTGAGCCTTGGGCGGGGAAAATCTTATTTACTCTTTCTGGTGCAACCTTGTTTACGCTAGTTAATTTTAACTGCGATATTAAACCCTTCACAGTTCACGTATGATGTAAAGGTCCTTCGTTTCGTAAACGTTCGGTGTTTGTTTTTCTCCCAATGTGCTATTTTTCACATGCATTATAATAGTATTTTATTTTTCAATTAAAATAGTTTTTTATAGTATTTTTATATTATTCACCCATTTATTAAGAAAAAAATATAAATTTTATTAAAATTTATCTAAAAATTTGATACTTAGTTTTCCTTTTGGACTTTATTATGTATGCATAGTGTCTCATAACGGCCGCATCAGTCAAAATGTCTAGTTTTCGCAACTGTTACAGTTTAAATGGAAAAATATAATAAAATGTGCAATACAAAATATAAATTCCCGTTTATTGTCGTACGCAAAATTATATAAATAACCGTATCTTTTCGCAGTAAATAAATCGCTCTTTTCACAAAGCCATAGTAACCGAATCAATTATATTTTTCCGAACGTTGGTTGAACGGAAGCAATTCAATTTTGAGACGGAAAATATCGAATTTCCATATTTTCTAATCGTATTAAGTTTCCACGTTTTGTAAATGTCGGAATCGGTATTTTTGAATTTTTGAGTTTCAAATTTCAGCAATTTTGTTCTAAATTGAGATATAAAATTTTGTAATGGTTTATCGGTATGATAATTGTATTTTTCGAGGAACAATCCCGATGAAAAATGGGTGTCTATTTTCCAAGATTTTTTGCTCTGTATCAATTAATCACAAAATCAAAGATCAGAAAGTTTCCATTTAATTATTTTACTGTTAACAGACCAATACAGTATAACAATTTAAATAAATAATTATATTTGCTCCTTTTGTTTAATATTCTTTTTAACATTAACTATAAATATAACTCTATATTTTAGATTTCTTCTAATAGACGAAAATCATATGAAAAAATCCTTTTATAAGTAGAACGTAAAGGAAACTGAAAGTAGACCAAAAAATATGTAATGTTTCATTAAGAAAAATATATTGATATATTATATTATAACGGAAGACGAGAAGCAATATATAACAGTATAAAGTTCAATCAGAAAGATTTGAGTTCAGCTCCAAAAATATTTTTTTGAAAAGTTTACTGAATAAATTAATCGAATCGTTAACAATATATTTTACAAGCTTATTTCTTTCAAAACAAAAGTAGCACACATTAATCACGTGCCTATGAAAAGATTTATTCATCCAAAAAGTTTGTTTTTTCTTCTAACAAACAATAATAATATTCACAAAAATTAACACGACTCCGCCGCGAATTCTCAGAAAAACAGACACATTTTAATTAGCGAATAGTGCAAATTTTCTCTTGATATGTCACGTTGATAAAACGCAGTCCTAAAATAAAAACAGATATAAAATCAATCCCGAGAAGGAACAGTTGAGGTTTTCACCGAATTTTCCAAGCAATAAACTCGTCGACAGTTTGCGGCCTGAAACCAACTCTCGTCCATGTTATTATTAAGCTTTCCGAGAAATCGAATAAAAAACGACAAACTCAATATAATACTCAAAGCTTCCTCCTTTGTCTTTTGCGTTCTCGCGAAATTATTGTGATATTATGTACAACCCGTTCGATGTATATACCATTCAGTACTGAGTGGCTGAAAATCAATTTTTTTCCTATTATTTCACATAATTTAAGCGATATGTAAATTAATATGATTGAATAAATTAAAGAATGATTTCAGTATTCTATTTTTTTTGCACTGGATTTCTCTATTTAGCTGGTATTGACTTTTTATCATAAAATTGTCAAATCGATAAATATGATCGCATACAACTTTTATGCGCCAAATTCAATCTTACACATATCAAATTCACACTTTTTTAAATCAAATCCAACTTTTTGGACAGCAAATTTAACTTTTTAAACTTCAAATAAAACCATTTATGAATTATTTATATATATTATATTTTATTTATATATACATGTATTTAATGAATTGGAAAGTATTATAATATTATGATCATTGTCATAGCAACTACAATCAATTCTTCAATTTGACATTAGTTATCTCAGTTGTGTGGATTTAATAAATTAATTTGAAAATAGTTACCATGGATATGTAAAATCGTAAGAAAATTGAATAACTGAAAAAATAAATTTGCTACGATTGAATTTGATTTATAAAAGATTCAATTTGAAGTTTATCAGATGAATTTTGATATATGATTGAATTTAAAGTTTAAAAGCTGTTTTGTTCATCTAATTGTAAGATCATTTATATGGAATGATTTTTTATATTCAAATTTTCAACAAACACAAGAAAAAATCTTTGGATTTCTGACAATTTTTCAAATTTTCCATCGGACAATAGAAGATAGAAGGGCTATAAAAGAGGATGAATGGAAGGGCTTCAAAGAAAATAAAATCGATAAATTTTCTGACACACCCCGTACACTATAGTGAAGTAGAAGTTGACTTTCGAACCGGATACGACCGCCCAGAAGTTGGCCCAACGAACACCATTATCGACAGCAATAAATTGAGACGGTCGTATATCAAAAACGCAAAGTGGCAACCGAATGATAGTATACGTGTTATTCTCTACGTGCCAATCTCGCATATTGACATCAATCGGATGTTGGAAACGCTGTCGTCAGCCGAATATAATATTGTGATGAGATTTTGTCTGGAATTTATATGTGGCGCGTTTTTTATCGGATATTGTTTTATTTCTTGGTACAAGTAATGCTTAAGTATTGCGTTGTTAAAGCTTTCAATGATTTTTATCATCTTAATATGCTGAGTATATGTTAGATGACATCTTGGAAAAAAAATTTGAAATTGTAAGGAAAAATAAACCTCTAAGAGAAGGAAATTTTTCAACGTCTCACGTTACATAAATGAACTAATCATAACTCGAAATATATAACATTATGAATTGATGCTCTCAAAATAGTATAATTTAATCCGAATTTATATGTTTCCAAAATCAATACATCATTCATTATCTGATTTATCTTCATTCAATACCATCAATCAATTTCACGGCTATATTGCGACGATCGTTCATTTGATTGAATGCAGTATTGATTTAAGCTAATATTTCATTCATCGCCATAACAATCAAGAACCAACAACTCAAGTACATCGTGAATTTGAATGATCTTACATAGAAAAAAGTCGCGTAATTCATAATCGAAATGCATCATGCATATCACATTGCAAGCGAATCGTTTTCCGCTCCGAGGATTAAATTGACATGCACAAGTATAATTGAATATTGCGCAAACGCTATTTACTCCGCAAACATTGCAAGGTCGCAAAACCTATTATACCTACAAGCATGCTTTGAGCTTAGTGATCGTTAATAATTTGCTGAAGTGTAACTGGGTCAGTGTGTGTCGTTTTATAGTTCAAGTATTCTAGGAGTTGGGAAAGAATTTCAAGATCGCAATTGAGCTTTGCGCAGATTTTTATATAAAGTTTTTGAATAAAACTAATATAAATGAAACATTTAAATTAAAAAAAAGATAGTTACCTAACATTTTAATAGCTCTGCTCTGCGAGACTCCATTTTTGTAACTCTTCGCGCTGCCATTTTGTTCTTGATGACTGTTCTGCGAAGACTTCTTCGAAGGCCTCAACAACCGCGAAGTCTTCAGTTTTATGCCAATCAATATATAAAGCACGGTTATAGCCGTCATGGGACCGACGAAAAAGACGAATCCGGAAATCTCGAAGGCGTGTTCTATAAACTGCCATTTGACATTGCACGCGCTGACAATCCTCGCATCTTCGATCATATAAATCACTCCGAATTGTAGAGCTTGAGGTATTGCCAGGCATAAAGCGATTACCCAAACTGCTATTATAAATTTGATCACCCTCGACAGCTTGGACATGGTGTGAGACAAGAACGGATGGCATATGGCTATGTATCTTTCGATGGTGAATGCCGTTATTGTTAACACTGTCGCATTTGCTGAAGTTTCGGAGCACAGTCCTAAAAGTCTACAAGAAGTTTCTCCGAAAATGTATACGTCAGGATACCATATTCTGTGAATCTCTGGAGGCAATCCGCATAAGAGCAAAAGCAAATCCGATATAGCCAAGCTGAACAAGTAGTAATTAGTAGCGGTGTGCATGCTTTTATTTCTTACTATTACTATGCAAGTGCTCACATTGCCTATGATTCCAGCTACCAAAATCAAGGTGTATAATATAGTTATAGGGATCACCAAATACATTGGGTCCCTTTTAGGTGCAGCTGAAGCGTTATTATACAACCATCCGTATAACTCTCCGTTGTTTATCAATGTTTGGACAGTTGCATTTAATTTCTGAATCGTGTCATAGTCTACACTCAAATTTACATAAGACACTGGAAACATGGAACCAAAATACAGTGAGAATTCGGTGTGGTTGAAACTGGAATCCATCTTTGTGGTTCGATTTCAAATTTTCATCTCAATAGCTTTCTACCACTTGATCTATTGATTTCGCGCTAATATCTTGCTCCATTAGAGCTTAAGATTGTTTGGTTGTCGGTTGCGCTTTCAATATACTGATACGTGCTTAATTCAATTTAATATATATTTTAGGTTAATTTTTCTTTCATTTCCGTTTACAGCTGATGTAATACCTGTTGAAAACAAAATTATTTTGAATTAACACATTATATACATATCTTACAAAGACGTTAAAGCTTTCATATAAATGTTTGTATCCTTAACAAAATGCTGCTAAAATAATTCAACAAATCTGTAAATATTATGCTGTATAATGTAAATATATGAGTGTATAAACAAGTGCATAGCGAATGTGCATTTCGGATAACGTTTACGATTGTTGGATAACGGATTCGTATCGGTCGTTTGCAAAACCACAACACTTCTTGGCAAACGTTCCTCTACCACGAAATTGCCCATAAAATGGAATAAAGTGACACAGTTCGATGGTGTTTTCGATCAATGTCGAGTTTAGAATTAAAAAAATTGCCACATTCTTCTACACAAACTGTCAAATGCTTCTATACAAACTCATCGATGTAAATCTATCGGTGTATTCGCTGCGAAATTGAATGATTTATATTTTCAAAAATAAATATACGAGTGCTACAAAATCGTATGTAATCTGAAGATTTGGGAGTGCTACTCTACATGATTATTTTCTTGAGAATCTTGCTCGTTTCGGCTGCGACGGATTTAACGAAATCAAAATATTTAAGCTAGCGTGTATTACTGTAATGTACATAAAATGTCTAAGGCATAAGTACAAGTAATTTAATATAAACGTTCCGAGGGTACTTATATCTTTTGAATTCAATGAATTAATTGAAAACGTGAGGTTTTGCGTTACAATAGACGGTTAGACAAAAGGACTAATTAATTAGAATTTAAAATAAATACTTAGATACAGATTCTATCGATCAGATGGAGATTCGTTTTGATTTGATATTTTGATTATATAATATGAAACTCTCAAGAAATAATATTCAATTTATGCGTATACATTTGACTTACAAAATTAAATAATCTTTAGGCAAAATTTTAATTTCACGCTAAAAGCCCTGCTTATCTCATCCCGTATCAAAACAATTCATTTTAAATTTATTTTATTTGTTGTAAAATTTCAGCTGCGCAAACCACGAATATTACGCCGTATCACAAATGACACATCCATTAAGATTGCGTTTTTATGCTAACATAACTTTTCGCCAGACATTTGTCATAAATATTAATGAAAAATATGACCAGTATCATCATAAGATTTAATATTCCACGTCGCAAATACTTAATATTCAATAGTACGCATACTTAAACGAAAATTTTATTACATATAATATTTCACATCATTTCATATGAAGTATCCGACATACTGACTTGAGAATTTATTCGCTGTTGAATCTTTTCAACTGTTGAACTCTATCGGATGAATTTCCCTAACTATACGCTTTTATAAAAATAATAAAACTCCACGTGTCGGTTGAAAAAATATAACGAAAAAAAAATGTTTACGTATGAAACGTGACGTTGTCTTAGATTGGCGAAATTGTGATACGATGTTTGCGAGAGACACTTTTTTCAACAAAAACATTCGTAAGGAGACACGCCTGTTAGAAAAAAAAACCTTTGTTTTTAAGCTAAATGTACTTTGACGTCACTTTTACGTCAACACTCTTGAAAATAAATTTGAATTTCTCTTTACTTGCTGTTTGCTTGAGATATTTATATAAAAATTAATAAATATTTTGCTCATTTCACGTCTAAATTGATTTTTTTTTTTTCAAATTTTTCTGATAAAATATGATTATTTATATTATGAAACCTTCTTTACATTAATGTGGAAATCCAATAAGCAGAACAATACCGAATGAATCGCATGAAAACGAATAAATATTCAATATATTTCAGAAAAAATGCTTTATTCATTGATATATGAATATCCGAATATGTAAAAGCTCGTATTGTATCAAACATTTTTTTCAGATGAGAAATTCGTATATATCAATCGGTAACGGTTTTTTCATCCGTATACGATTTTTTTAAATATTCAAATATTGATTTCAATTCAAATTTATTTAAATTGTTATTTTCAGTTAGATTTCTTCATTTCTATAATTTCATAATAGAATTTGTTCCGATATACTGTAATCACTAAAGTTAAGCTATATAAAGTACGATCAATATATGGATACGATAATTTATCATCGATCTGAAGCTCTTCTCTATAAAAAAAATCTAATTTTTCAAGTTCCATAAAAAATTATATTAAACTTTACATGATAATGATGAAAAATTAAATTGGAAAATATCACTTTTAGACCAACCAATTACTCCAAAATTCATAGTATCACCCCATAACATCATAAAACACCTGCATTTCACATTAGCTTAATTAACCTCACGATTTCGTCGTTGTACGCGTGTATACGTTATTCATAGTCAACCGGTTGAGGGCCGGGGCGCATTTGCAAGTAAACGAGATGTTTAAAAATGAAGGCGAACATGTAAGTATATTATATATGTGGGTCTTCGGGAAAATTCGGGCTGTGAAAAAATAGAGCCTCTCTCTCATCCCGGAGTGCTTTTTTGTAGTTTTGTTTGTCGTCGCTTTTTGGGCGAAGAAAACCCTTTAAAATATTGTCCTCTGAGGTCTGTTAGGAAAATTGTGATTGAAAGGATCTCGTTTGGAGATTTTGATATAATTTTTTGAATGGATTTTGAAATCTTTCAGTATATTAGTTGGAATTTTTGAATAAAAATTGCTCGAATCGGTAAATTCTACGTAATCTCACTAAAATGATCCTAGATTGCGGCAATTAAAGTAATATTACAATCAAAATGGCGAAATATTAGGAACAAATAAGCAATTACATTTTATTATACTCGTTTACACCATATTACCCATTACCATAAAACTGTTAACACCACAACAATGCCCTTGCAATTTAACTTATATTATACAGACGGAAACGCAATTTTCAAAGAGAACTCTCGTGTTTTCGAAACCGTCGACAAACCAACATTGCAAACGACAAAAGTTCAAACAATTAAAAATATTTACTTTTATAAACTTCGAATCCAACTGTGCAAACACACACACACACACACGTTCTCGTTAGGGAAACTTTGAAAAGTCGCGAATCGCATCCATGGCATAATTACCCGCACAGAACTATTTGCTTTATACATAACAATAAATATTTGCATCACGATGTCATATTCGTTACTTTGTATTATATAATAATGGGATATGAAATTTTAGGATTGTTTGGAGAAATGCTAAAATTAGTTCAATGTTATTGTATTAGAATAAAATATAAAAGCCATATGAAGTCTATTTATAAGAATTTTTCAATATTTAAATTTTAAAAAGTATCCCTTTTCAATATTTTAAGACTGTAATATATAACCATATCCATTTGCTGATTGCATATCGTAAATTCAAGATGTAATCAATATTTCAACTGTGTTAAAAAATTTATGGAAAATATATAAAAATTAGAGATAAGTATCATCAGTTTATTTGTATGGAACTTCAATACAAATATATTTTACTTTATATAAAATGTGCAACGTGGATAATTTTCTCTGTGTGAAATCATTGAAAAAGAACAATTTTTTTATTTAATTACTATAATTTTTATTTAATACCTATGATTTAAAATAACGATAGGTTTTCTTTCTTTGAACCATGTTATTTCGGAACCGTGTAAAAAGAGGATTGGGTGTGGTTACATCGTATAGTATTATAATTTTGCCTTAATAAAATTATGTAAAAAATTCGTCAATATATTATTATGAGCAATTATTGAAAATTACATGTTTTCATTTAACTTCTCTTTATATTAAACTTTAGAAGTTGAACACTGTTTATAATGAACGAAAAGTATGACATGTCGGAAAATGCATCGGAAAAGCAACGCGTTGCTTTTCAGTATACAAAGACGTAAAATTTTCCACACACGATAATAGTAAGACGACCTCGATGAAATTTTTCCGCGGGAAAATTCACTACAAGTACACACACAGTGTTCGTTTCGAATTTTGTTCGATTAGATTGCAAATCGAAAAAGTCCCGACGCCAAAGTTCGCGAAAAATTTATATACGTATTGTATTATATTCATGCGAGGACATAATAAGAGAAAGCGTCCAATTTTTCGAAAATGTGATGGAGTGACGTTCCGAAATAAATTTATTATTTATTCAGCGCTTTTTTTTCGTTTTCGTCGGGTTTTTGGAGCTTTTTGAAGTGTTGTCGGTTGTGCAGTGGATTTGCGAAATCCTCGGATTTTGCAAATCCCGCGTGCAGTTGAAGGATTTATCGTTGAATTGTTTCGGGTCAACGCTAAAAAAAATTCGATTCGTTATTTATTATTGGAAAATTGTTAGCATCGTTGAAATTTTTGTTTTATCGCCGAAAGATTTATATTGATATTATATTATTTCCTTTCTAAACGTTTTGATTAAATGGAATAGAGCTTAGCATTTTCGATATTAAATCTGAACTTTCAATATAATATATTAAATATTGGCATGATATTATTTTCATACGAAAAACCGTGATACGCCTTATTATTATAAAAGTTATAAATTGTATTCGAACATTCTTATAAAGTGTATCGCAAATAAATTTCGCACAACGGCCGAATTCTCATTTATATTCGAACGTCTTCGTTAATTTGGGCTATTTATATCATAAGGCTCCGACGGGTTCGTTGAAAGTAGCTTATCGTTCCTATTAATGAAATACTTAACGCTAATTATTTTACATTAATTATGCTTATTCCAAAATAGAGTTAGATTCGGAAAAAAATGGCATTCGTGAATTCTGGTTAACGATCGGGAGGGTCTTTATTATCATCTGGCTTAACTTTCGGGCTTTCAGGATTAATTTAGAGGGACGGTTTGCGTTCGACAGTAACTTTTTCATTCTCAAACAGACGCATTTCCGAATCATGTCGAAACTTTCGTATATTATTAAGAAAGAAAAACTTCGACACAAAAGCGGAAACGGAGGTAGGATAAATTTATTAAGGACGTTGTACAAACAATTCAACGGCAAACAATGAAAATTTCAACGATTTCGTCTATAAAAGCACTCAGTTTAATAAAACCATATTTTAAATATTTTGACTTATTACCAAAACTCTTGTGATGTTAATGAAAAAAACTTTTATAAGTAAATCAAGTTTGATTAATTTATCTGATTACATTTCTATATCAATAGCACTATACATTCTTCAATTTCTATCAACAGGTAACAAAAATGGACTTTCGCTTCGTATTTAGACACATAAATATGATTTTTTTTGAATATTTCGAATCAAATCACAATTATTCATCACACATTAAAATTTATTCAAATGAAAGAGGCGCGAAAGAAATCAAAACTCTTTCAATAATTTGTATCGAATTTTCCTTTTGTCAATTTGGACGTGCGAGTTTCGTTATTCCGTCAGTACACGTCATCGATATAAATATATGATATATTCAAATTTAATAAATTTTCCATGCGGCGTCCCTGAAATATCGAGTTTTCATATTCGATCGCGAATAAGAAAAAAATTCACCCGATACGAAATACGACTTATTGTGAAAAAAATCGTACCTGAAAAAATTTATAAATTCGGCCCTTAATATTGAGATATTATCATAATATTTATATGCGCGTTTTCGATAGTATAAGTGAAGTATTGATAAAATTCGACATATATCATTGTTTGTGCGAAAGTTTCGTCATTTATTTATCGAAGAAGAAAATTATTTGAATAAATGTTGTTATGATCACATGATATAAGATTTTCTTTTATATGAAGTAGAAAAACCCTTATAATCTTAAACGGCAGATTTATTCGGATGTTTCGTATAATGTTCGAGCATACAATATGGATAAAG
Source organism: Hydropsyche betteni (assembly GCA_028571205.2). Lineage (NCBI taxonomy): Eukaryota > Metazoa > Arthropoda > Insecta > Trichoptera > Hydropsychidae > Hydropsyche > Hydropsyche betteni. The sequence continues at coordinate 485 of JAOXNN020213978.1, read as the reverse complement.
TAAATAAGTACTGTTTCAATATGGATATCAATCTTTTAACATATTTTTATAATATTTGAGCTTCGATTTTATATAAGTAAAACAAAACTTTCATAGATTTTAATATATTTTCTTTTTATATATTCCGAAACACTAAAAGTCATGAACAAATGGTGCATAATGTGGTGTACAGAAATTTTTTATTACTCATTATGAATCCAAATCGAATTTGGTATTCATATGTCTCAGCCCAAGTGTATTTCAGGTCACGCATATTTGAATCGGTCATAAATAGATATTATTAGAGATCGAGTTGGGTTATATAAGGTATGGTTGGGTTAAGTTTTTTTCGGCAATTTCATTTGTTTTGATCGAGTTAGATTATGTTGGATTGGGTCAAATATACATGGACTAATAATATACATGGACTGTATATATGTTATAGGCAAATTATAACGGCAGGCATTTTCTAACGCCTATATCGGCCATATTGAGCTTTATGTACA
>JAOXNN020213968.1:0-17305 GCA_028571205.2 Hydropsyche betteni | reverse complement strand
TTGAAATTATGTAAACACCCTCCGCTCTTTATGCGCTCCCGATACAATGAGAGTCGCGAGCGTCATTGTGACACACACACACACACAGACAGACAGACAGACAGACAGACAGACAGATATCCGCTATTATATATAGGGGATATGCGTATACAGTTAACATCTATAATAAGATGCTTATTACCTACTGCCTGGATTGGCTTTGCCTATATGTCGTAATTGTGACAACAATAAATGAACTGATTTTATTAATTAAATATTAAATATATTCAAATCAGGTACGGGCATTGACTTTAAAATAAACGCATACACATCCCGATGTCATTAACATCGGGCCTATATACTAGTTAAAATATAATTATAAAGATTAAAATTATATTTTGGTGTCAGTTATTTTCAAATGATTATCATTAAATAGTTATAATTGTTGGAAGATGACAAACTTTTCATCATTTTTAATCGGTGGAAGTCTGCAACCTTGGGGTGCACTGCGCTTGACCAGACGTTTGTCCAAATGACGCAAGCGCAAATTTTTCAGAATTTTCAAATTAATGTGAAAAACTTTTAATGCGAAACTGAAAGCAGCAAAATGTGTTTTTGCTTGAAAACCTTTTTTCAAAAAAAATTCTATATATGGTAGTGAAAATATTATTTTGGTGCATCCAATCGAAACGTCAAATTGTGTTTGGCGCGTGAATCTGTCGTATTTGATAAGATGAGTATCGAAATTTCTTGTGGGGCTGCAGTAGAAGCAGATAAAGAATCTTCTGCACATTGGATACCAGTCCACATAGATGCTCCTAATGGGGTTCATCAAGCACAAACTGAAAATTACTTCTCATCCCAAATACAAAAATCGCCGGATGGAGGTTTCTTTTTTGTTAGACTAATCGCTCAAAGGCCAAAACATAAAATTACTCTAAATTGTTTTGAAAATATTCATGTACTTTTTCAGGCTTAACGTCTTCGTTTAGGGGACGTTTGTTAAATGGCGAAACTGTCAAATTTCCAAATAATTACAAATGTTTCGTGGTCGACGAAACGCGAAAGCCGCTCTCTGAAGATTCCAAAAGGAAACTTTTTACTTCTTCAAAATTTTCAGAAGTGACTTATTGGAACTGGGATCAAAGAACATCAGAAAACGATTCAATTAGGAAAATGTTTGATTGGATCGATATAGCCGAAGAGGTTTGTATATTATTTTATTCTACTGATTAAGTCGTATCCAATATAATGTTACATTTGGTTTATATTTTCAGTTACACAAAAATGTCAATGAACCTGCTGAAAATTAATGAAACAATAACTTTTTCAGAACACATTTATTCTTATACGATACAAGATCTTTTTTGTTGTTATTTTTTTATGTTAATTCCGCAGAACTGTAAACATATTATAAACATACAAAATAAAGAGAATACTGAAAATATATGAAGTACAAAGACAGTAAATATCTAATATCAATAAATATACAAGAACGAACGGGAACTTTCAAAACCTTATGGAATATTCTACGTTTTCATCTTCAACTATTGAAATGCACAACACCATCTAGGTACTTCAATTTTATACATAAATTAAAACCATATTTACATTTACATACTAGCTAATCCGAAAACTCTGTCCGTTCACAAAAATACAGCTGAGATAATTTCCACTCCATACGATTTTACATAACGGTACTTTCCCATTAGAGTTTCGCCATTCTTATAAAAAACCATTCAATAAACTCTTCTGAAAACATCGTACATTAAAAATATATACATTTAGCGTTAAGTTAACGATACATTCCTTTTCAAAAAAATACAATTTCGAACCGATTGTACATTTTCATTCATTTTGCGATTCATGCGACCGCATATGAAAATTAAGGTGGCTACTTTGCTTAAATCTACGGTTACATTTAGGACATTCGAACGGCTCTATTTTAGTATGTACCCTCATATGTTGACTCAAATGCGCCGATTGAGTGAAGGCTCTACTACATATCAGACAATTGTACGGTTTAATTTTACTATGGATACGCATATGTTGATCTAAACCAGCCTTTTGGCGGAATGACTTCATGCAAACGTTACAACTGAAAGGCTTCACTCCGGAATGAGTCTTTATGTGTTGCGATAGACCGGTTATTTGCGAGAAACTTTTGACACACAACGAACACTCGTACGGTTTGACCTTCGAATGGTACTTTTTGATGTGATGGTCTAAATGTACTTGGAGGCTGAACGTTTTCCCGCATATATCACAACTGATTTGGGAAATGGAAGCGCCCGATTCGTAAGGGTATACGTTATTATCGTTTATTACTTTGCCGGTGTATTTCCGCTCGCATATTTGGCATCGGAGGGTCATACGTCGCTTTTTGAAATGAACGTTGTTCATGTGCGTTGAGAAATTGCAACAGTCCGAAAAGATTTCATTGCAAGCGTCGCATTTGAACGGTCCGTTTATTTCAACGTGAGGGACAAAATCCAACGACTTCTTTTCGTAAGGTTTTCGAGGCTTAGTTTCGGGCCTTCGCGTTTTTTTCTTTTTTGGATCAGTTTCGTTTTCTGTTTTTATTATGATGTAACTGGTCGCGTCTTGTTCTTTAGCGATTCTCATGTTATTGTTCGATGGGTTCGGCACGTTTACGTTGAAGTGTTCCACTTTGATGTGATTGTTGAGCATGCTTTGACTTTCGTACATTTTAGCGCAGGCCGGACAGGTCCAAAATTTAGAGCCAATGAATTTATCACAGAAGTTCGAAGTTAGATCGAACGTGTTCACTCCGTCTTTGCCGAGTTTGCCCAATGTGTTGACGAATGGAACTTGTTTGACGGAAAAGCCTTTTTCTGAAAGATATGTCGCAAGTTCTTCGGGGTTCATATTTACGATTTGCGTCCAAAGACCTGAAATGTGAAAAATGGATATGAAGTGAAATAATACAGAAATAGGATCGAGTTAAAAACGTAGAAGATAAAATTCAATCATTATATGCAGTTAATATGACGTTTATTGCACAATCAGATTTTTTCAATGTACCATTGGAAGTTTAACCATTTCTTTTTGTCTTATGTGTTGAAAGAAAAGTTGTTTTCAGAGTTTGAATAACAAAAACCATCTTTTCGAATAGTCTTAAACTATGTGGTCGAGTCAAGTTTTCATAATTGCACAATTTGCTTTATTGTACGAATGTTTTACATATATTGATCGATTGAGTAACTGAATATTGCAATTGTATATAAATACATAGACCATAACAAACTGTATGGAATAAAAAAGAAATAATCTATTAAAAACATAACCAGCATCATCCAAATAGAAGACACTCGATACATTTGACGTTTTCCAATTGGAAAAATCTTGAAAATGAAAAAATCTAAGATTTTAAAAGAATTTACAACGAAATTAGACAGAAAACGTAGTTGTCATGTTTGGATATTTGGCTACATAAACAATGGCTGATGGCAATTTTTACCGATTTGTGACAGTTGATGCGGCGGATTATTCGCAGGGGAGGAAAGGTATGCGTCAAAGTGTCGGCTTTTTATGGGGGGGCGAAGCCCTAAACAGCGGCACGGCGGCTGGGGGGGCGCACCACCCGTGCCGCCGCCCGCACCGATCCGATTTTGTTCGCGCAGTGTTGCCAGTCTGTTTGTGCAATTTCGTATTATTGTTCATTATATGGAATCAACGATTTTTTTATATTTTATTGAAATTGAAAAATAACGATCGATTTACTTTTATTATGCTTAAATGATTAATTTTTATATTTAAAATTCATAAGTAAACTCAATTTTGAATTTAATTGAAAACCTACTATACGTACTTAGAATCAATATAAATATTTATTCATGAAGAATTTGTTTTTTTTTTTTAATATTTATTTATTGCTTTAATTACAAGAGTATTTCTAACTCACAACACATGGTTAATATAATTATAATAAAAAATAATTTACAAAATAGAATGTTTTCAAAAATTATTATTGTTAATTAGCTTGTCTCGAAGTAATCCATGGCAGATAATTTACGACATTTACATAAGCAGCCGGAACTCCTTGTGTTGCACATCCTAATCCCCAAGCTACCAAGCCAGCTAGAGTCCATCGTCCTGCAGACGTTTCGCATACCAATCCTGATCCGCCATCGCCCTACGTTGTCAAATAAAAATGTTTTAACTGAAAATTATGAAATTTATCGATCCAGTATTTTTGAATATGTACCGTGCATGCGTCCTTGCTGGCTTCACCGCCAGCACAAATGAAAGCTGCCCTATCTAATACGTAAGCTGCTCCAAGACGTGTTGTCCTTAATGTGGACTCACAAGAGGCTGCTGCCAAAACTGGTACATCCACAGCTTTAAGTACAGTTTGGAATGATGTAGTGCTGAAACTATCTTTACCCCATCCGGCTACCCAGCATCTAATAAGAAATTTAGATATTATTGTGTAAGAATCCAACTAGATAACTCGAATCGTATTCGTCTTGTCCTGAAGTGGACATTTAAAAACTTTGTAATAGAAAAACTGAATATAAACTAATTTACCTTTGACCGTCGAATATCTGTCCACTAGTTGGCATACAGATCGGCACAATACCAAGTGTACCAGCTGGTAGAGGAGTGCTCATTCTTATTAACGCTACGTCATTTTGTAAAGTACCCGGATTGAACGATTCATGTACCCATACCCTAGATATGGAGGAATCTCTATATTGATATTGCTCATAAGTTCCAGAATAGTCCCATTCTCCCAAACGGATTTTTATACCGTTTCCGTTTCTGTAAATAGAAATAATCTTACAAATTATTTAAAAATGTTACAATCAATCTGACAAAATGGATAGTTATAATACGGATAGTTAGTAATTCGATGAGCTGTTGTGAGGACGTGTTGTGTATCAATCAGAACCCCTCCTCCAACGTATGAATTGTCATTAGTTAAAATCCCAGCCTGAAATGAAACGAGACAAATTTTAAAATAGTAATTTTGACTTTTGATAAAAGTTCGTTATTTTCATTACCATCCACGGGTAGTCGCCGTATCTGGCTTGTCCAAAAGTTGTCGGATATGTGATGCTAGTTTGAATTCGAGCTCCACATGATAGTTGAGCTCCCGAAGTTGAAGTACAACAAAATTTGTATCCACTTATACACTCTTGACTCACCGTACCATTAGACTGAAATTGGAACGAAACATGGCATTGAATCGGAAAATTTTCAAAGTATCGAAAAGGTCTTTAAATGGAATAATCACTTTATAAAGTGTATATGATGATGATGATCATAAAGTTACATTTATAAAAAATCAAATACCCCAGGTGTAACGATGCGAAAATCGATGAGACCAGTTCCATCAGTATTGGTAGAATTAGAAGTAGGGCATTGAGAAATTGGGTGACATCCACAGTTAGTTTCCCTCTTTTTGCGTATGCTCCTTTTGTTTCTGGCGAAAGATGTTCTATCGTTCCCGCCAAAAACTATAGTATTGCTAATTCTTGGATCGATAGACGGGAACGGTGTCGTTGGAACAGGAGTCAACGGTGGAAAAGTCGGGAAAACTGTGGACGGGACTGTTGTTGGCACAATGATCGGAGGTGGAATACCGTTTGTGACGATTTGACCACCATTTAGTATAGGCAGTCCTGGATTGTAGACGAAAGTTGGCTGTGCAACACTCAAGCATGCACTCAATATCCAAAGATACATTTTTTCGAAATTGCTGTCGGGTCAAAGGCTTAAAATTCAACAGCTAGCTAGATGGATAGTCAGAATCGAAATGATTCTCACAGCTCTGTTCAGTAGTTAAAATAAGCTGAAGCGTGAAAATGATTTATTGAGTGCAGTCAAATCGTGAGTGATTGAAGTAAATTGTATATTGTCCACTTTTGTGAAATTTAAACGTGAACACTAGGCCATACCCATAAATCACAGGATTGAAAAAATATTAAAATTATTTTTATGACATTAAATATGAAATTGATATATCATTACAGAAAAACTAAAATAAATATAAAAAATAAATACTAATGCATGTATTTTGATGCGAAAGATTTTATGATAATGTTTATTGATTTCATACAAAATGATACCCAAAATTTTAATTTTTTAAATAATCAGGTTAGCAAATTTATTTGATTGGTAGAATATAGATATTTTTTACTATAAAAGATTTCGTTTTTCTTTTTTTTTAAATCTAGAAATCGTGTATCAAAATCAGTTACATGTTTTTCGTGTGCATTCTGTATTCAAAGGTACAATAACACAATTATAGTGTCAAAATAACTATTACATATCACACAAATTCAATAAAATTGAATGACTATTTTCATTATTCGCATTGTGGTTGATTCTATTTAGTAACTTCTACATAAATTAGTAACCGTTTCGGAAAATCCTCGATTTTCAGTTATTATTTGCAATTCAATGACTTTATATTACACAAATTTAATTTGTTCATGCTTGTATCACAAAAGGAAATAAAAATCAACGTATTCATTGACCTATTTACTACTTAAACCAATGTCATAATTTTACTACGCAATTTGGAAATTTTCAATTTCGTATCATTAATTTCATAGCATTTAATCGTCAGCTGAGTACACTCATGTTGATATTAAAATATTTTCTTTTCAACTACGTTATAATATTTATGTTTATAAAATAAGCGTATTTTGGAAAATCCCAAAAAAAAATATTTAATCAACGTCGAATTGAAAAAAGTAAAAATATCTATTGATAAAATAAATCTTATAAATCGTGTAGAAATTGTCTAATCTGACTAACATGCAGACATGGTGTAATGGATGTCATGGTGTAATGCACGCAGGCGGCCGAATCCTGGAGGCGACCATCGTACCCATTGCGACTTATATTCACCAGTTTTGTACGCAAGAATCGTGCGTTCAAGTATCGCTGTATTCATTCGTCGCTATGTTCAACTGTCGCCTTGTTCAACTGTCGCTACATTCAACTACAGATAGTTCTCGATTTACGACAGAGATACGTTCCTGAACCTCGGCCGTAAGTCAAATCTATACCTATAATTTTTTTTTAGTAGTTCGGCTAACTTTTTATAATAATGAAATAATAAATAAATAACATTTGAAAATCTTTCACTGTTTGGATCCAACATTTCAAATTTTTGTATTCCTTGATTAAATAAATTAAAAGCAGCAATCATTTCTTTCAATACGTTTTTTTACGGTTCTACATTTCTCCGTATTTATTCCTCACATCCGCTTGAGATTCAATTCAATTTTTAAAAAATAATTAATTTTAAAAAATTATGCAATTTTTTTCGTTCGTAAGTGCGAACCGTCGTAAATCGAGGACTTTCTTTATTGCAGAATTCAACTGCTTGAGCAAGGCTTCAAACCGGAACTGAACCGAAAACCGGAACCGAACCTAAATATATTTTTTTGTCGAACCGTAAACAAAAACCGAAACGAAAAAAATACGGTTCGATCCCCGAACGAACCATCACATATTTATCCGAGTTTTTACTAAAAAATAAAATTAGTTACGTGCGAGTGGTAACAAGTGACGAGTACGGCGTCGAGCGATCGTGATTCTGTGATTTGACTATTCGTCGTCCCTTCGAAGTTGACGTCTCGATTTTCGAAGTTCGACAATGACAGCAGCAGTGGACGCGCGCGAAAAGTCCTTCCAGGACTACAGAGTCAAACTCCTCGAATACAAAGAGGTCGAGTCCCGCCTCAAAGAAAGTGAGCATCCTTTTTTGCTTGTCATTTACCAATGTGGTTATAACAATTGATATTATTCACTGTCGACCCTATCCACAAACGTCGTTCTGATTCCAGTGAGAGAGCAGCTCAAAGATCTGACCAAACAATACGACAAAAGTGAAAACGACTTGAAAGCTTTGCAAAGTGTCGGACAGATCGTTGGCGAAGTGTTGAAGCAGTTGACCGAAGAAAAATGTAATGAGTTTATTTTTGTGTACAGTAAACCCCCCTATATTGTTCAAATGCATTCAAATTTAATTTTTTTTCAAATGTATTCGAAACAAGCAGTTAACGTGTAAAAATGTCCAAAAAAAAAATTAAAATTGAAAAACCTTAACCCCCTATAACGTGGAATCTATCTTGACATTATAGGGGGGTTTTCTGTGTTGAAATTCTATGTGAAATTTTGAAATGTGTTTTGTAGTTATCGTCAAAGCCACTAATGGACCTCGGTACGTTGTGGGCTGTCGTAGACAGTTGGATAAGACTAAATTGAAAGGAGGCACCCGAGTCGCGTTGGATATGACTACTCTCACAGTTATGAGGCATCTGCCGAGAGAAGTCGATCCTTTGGTTTACAATATGAGTCACGAAGATCCAGGCGATGTTACGTATTCGGCTATCGGTGGTCTTCAAGAACAAATTCGTGAATTGAGAGAGGTTTTTTATACATTTCTATAAATAATTTAAAAAATAACATTATATATACTTAAATATTTTATAAACAGGTTATAGAATTGCCTCTGATGAACCCAGAACTATTTTTAAGAGTCGGTATCACCCCGCCGAAAGGTTGCCTTTTATATGGACCTCCGGGTACAGGGAAAACTCTTTTAGCTCGTGCCGTGGCTTCACAATTGGACGCTAATTTCCTTAAAGTATGTGTTTTTATTCTTTGAATGAACTTCGGCAATCACGATACTAAATAATTGTGCAAATTTCAGGTTGTGTCTAGTGCTATTGTTGATAAGTACATCGGCGAGAGTGCCCGATTAATTCGTGAAATGTTTAATTATGCTCGAGATCATCAACCATGCATCATTTTCATGGATGAAATCGATGCTATAGGTAAAGTGGATATGTTTCATTTATAAAATTGTTATATTATCGATTGTGTACTAATTCATATTAAATTATAGGAGGTAGACGGTTTTCTGAAGGTACTTCGGCCGATCGTGAAATACAACGTACATTAATGGAACTTTTAAATCAAGTAATTTGTTGTTTTACTTTTTAATTCATCTAATTTTTATATATTCTTAATTTTTCTTGTTGTTTTGCAGATGGACGGTTTTGATTCTTTGGGTCAAGTCAAAATTATAATGGCTACTAACAGGCCGGACACTTTAGATCCTGCTTTATTACGTCCCGGTAGATTAGATAGGAAAATAGAAATCCCTCTTCCGAATGAACAAGCCAGGTTTATTCGTCTTTAACCTAAATTGCCAATTTTGATCTTATGTTGTTTTTTCTAACGTATTTTGTTGGTTCAGACTCGAAATTCTCAAAATCCATGCTGGACCGATTGCAAAACATGGTGAAATTGATTATGAAGCTGTCGTTAAATTGTCTGATACATTTAATGGTGCCGATCTTCGTAATGTATGTACTGAGGCTGGGCTTTTCGCAATTAGAGTAGAAAGAGAATATATCATTCAGGTAAATGAAAAAAAAAATTGGTGTAGTTAAAAATTGTTATGAATTGTGTTAAACCTTATTTTTCTTTTATTAATTTGCAGGAAGATTTAATGAAAGCCGTGAGAAAAGTTGCAGATAATAAAAAATTGGAAAGTAAACTCGATTATAAGCCTGTATAAATAAATTTTTATTATAACATCATAATTTTTATAAATAACCGCTTTTATTATAAAAGAATAAATAATACAATAAAGTTTTTGTGAATATTGAGATTGTTTGGAAATTTTCTAAATATGAGTTCAAATTTGTAAGCATAATAGTGTCAAACTATTCATTGCTTAAGAATTCCTAGAACGGTAATTCACACCATAAATTTCACTCCCGTTTTTTACAGTCTTTTTGTCATTTTTAATTTTATACCTCAGTTTTTTTTACTGATCCATATTTTTTTTATTAATGCAAATCTTATGACATTAGTATAAAACAAAAATGTTTTTGACATTGTTTTCAAAATGTGAATATAATTGAATATATTGAATTCAACATATAATTTGATTTGTTTTTTTACTTTATGGAATTTTTTACGAATATATTTAGAAAAATAAGGGGGGGGAAGGAGGCGGGGGCAATATAGGGGGGGGAGTGGCCGATCCGTCACTGACGTTTATTGTTGCTTGGTAGTGTATTAGGTTCTGTCACTCCAGTTAAACAGATGGTATTTATATTATTATCTATATATATTGTTAAAATTTCCCCATTTTTCTATATTCTGGACTTCTGAGTTCATTCTACAATTGTTATAGTTTTTTTCGCCGTACATATTCGTATAATTCGGTTTTTTTGTTATGATTAACGCGTTATGATACTGGCTGGTTCGTGAAGATTTCAAAATCTGCTCGAGCTATTGATAATCCGTTTATAAATTTTCAGAATCATCTGCTTGAAGCTTTGTTGTACTATTTTTTTTTTTTGTGATTCGGCGCAAGTGGCTCCTTGCGCGTTTATAAAACGCTAGCTGTGTCGCATATGAAGTGAAATTGTAATGCGCGTCTACACTATTTTGAAATTTGGTCATCTATCGAAATGTTGTATTTTCATACATGATATTTTTTCAAATCAATATTTTTGTAATTAAATCGCTATTCTTTCTTATATTAGATACAAATGTGTTTTTTTTTTAAATATTGAAAAATGTTCATAATTTTTAAACACATTAAATTTTCAAGGTGTTGCGGTTTCATCTAAAGTTACCAGATTTTGAATGTCAAAGAAGGATCTCAACCAAAAAAGAGAAATTATTTATTAAATACACAAACTTTTTTATAAAAAGACCTAATAAAGAGTAAAAAAAAACTAATACTTCTCAACGCTGCCCTCTTCCCGCCTTATCAAATTTAGTTAAAAGAGGATAATTTTCTCTAAAAGAGGACAGAATTTTCATGTTTTGTTAGCATAATTAACCATCACTGCACATTCTATGATTAAATTCACAATTAAATTCATATATTTTTTCGTAGATCTACAAAAATGGACAATTGTATACGATTTCAACCAACCAAACGAAATGGGGTCGTTTTGATTAAAGATGGCTTTTGTTATATAAAACAAAAAAACGGCAGCGTGGGAATTGAATACTGGACGTGTGACTTTCAGAAAATAAAATGTCCTGGTCGTGGCAAAAGCATAAATAATAGGAAACAATTCAGTATGACGCGGGAGCACAACCACCTTCCAGATTTATCAAATATCGAAAGGCGCTCGATCAATCAGAAATTGAAAGAAGCAGCTGCAGTAGGCGGTGAGACTACCAGTAGCATCGTTCAAGCTGTTTTGACAGCATCAGATCCATTGAAAATTAGCTCACTAAATCTTAATAGTATGAAACGCAATGTTCAAAATTATAAAAATTTGGCTTACAATCAGATGTCTCTTCCATCACCGCAAAAAAGAGATGATATCGACATTCCAATTGAGTTCCAATCAACTGAAGACAAAAGTAATTTAACTTCAAACATAATAAAAAAAAAAAAATTAAAGCAATTTTCTTAAAAACAAAAAATAAAATCAAATTTTCATTGAAAATATCGAACATTATTTAGTTTACCATTTCTCCCATGCTCCAAACTTTCCAACCCTCAATTACAGCAGTATAAAAAACCAGAAAAGCAGAAGTTACACATAAATAAAAATAATTTAAATTTATCAATAAATTGGATTTATAAATCCACTATATGTAGGAGAGAAGACTGCATGAAAGAGCCAGTTTTAAAAAAAGGAAGAATAATATTGAAATATATAAATATAAATAAAAAAATTGGTGTAGTAATTGTTTATTCATTTATGTAAGCAATGACAGAATATTTTCCTAAATTAACGATATTTTTAGACATAACGAAATTCGGCTCTTTCATAACCCATAGGCCTTGAAAGAGCCACCTAAAGTTATGAGAGAAAGATTTGGTCTTAAAGGCTGGCGCTCTGCAAGATCCATCTGTCAGTTTGTCAGGTGACAGTATTTTTTTCTAACAAGAAAAATATTTCAAATTGTTTTTTTCAGTTTGTCATTAAGCCAATCATTGTTATTAATTCATTTAGTTCTTCAATTAGCCTAAAACGTGTTGTGTGTGCGCTAGTGTCGTGTGCGCTAGTGTCGTTTGAGCAAACTTCTGATAACCGAAGAATATAAGAATCCAATTTCGGTTGCGAATATCGTTTTTGTCAAGTAATCGATATACGTATGTATATCAATAACCAGACAGATGAACACAGTTTATTTGTCAAAGTTAGACCAGTCCCGTACTGCGCAGCCAATTTTTTTCCATCTTGACAACCCTGTATTCTGACAGTTGTCAGATGAGTAGTTGAAATCATCGTCGTGATTCAAGATGGATCTCAATAGAATAGTATTCTTTATATTGACAGCGATTGCGTGCAAAGTGAACGCTTTATCCTCAGAAGAGGATTTAACTGGCACGACCTCAGGAACGCCAGGAGTCGGAGGACGTTACGCCGTCGAAGGCCGCGTGTATGCACCTGATGGCTCGGAGCATATCGATTGGCAATTACTGACACGTGTCCAGCTCAATTCTGGTGAATTCCTCGGCTTTTTGAAGCAGGACGGCTCCTTCGTCATCAGCAATGTCCCTTCCGGATCGTACATCCTCGAAGTTCTCAACCCGGATTATATGTATGAGCCTGTCCGAGTCGAAATCAATTCTAAAGGAAAGTTCAGGGCCAGGAAAGTCAATCATATCCAAACGTCTTTGGTGATACAAGTACCATATCCTCTAAGGATGAAGGCTGTTTCCAAGTTTAAATATTTCCACGTGAGGGAACAGTGGAGGTTAACCGACTTCCTGTTCAATCCGATGGTGTTGATGATGGTTCTGCCGTTGCTTTTGATTATGATTTTGCCGAAGATGATGAACGATCCGGAGACAAAGAAGGAAATGGAGCAACTGAGTAACTTTAGGAAAATCCAAGAGATGCCAGACATGTCAGAGATGATCACATCTTTTTTCAGCGGAGGCCAGCCGGCCAAAACCAATTCTAAAGTTTCAAAAGTTACCAAAAAGAGGCAATGATTCTTCATCCAGCCTCGATTTATTTTAATTTAGTAAAATGTGCGGGAGTCACTCGGGTGTGAATGTTTAATAAAATAAGTCATCTTGTAAAAATGTATTAAAAAAACTGATATGTATAAATTGATAAAAAGTATCACAAGTTACAAATTTTTTTATATAAATAGTAAAATATTCACATTTTTTTATAAATATGAGTTTGATTTTTAATCACAAAATAGAAAGCTAGAAAGAACAGGATTAGAAAACTGTGATTGATTACTCAGTATAAAAAATCTATTAGATTTCAGTTTAGCTGTTATTTATTTGTGTTATTAAATTATAAATTGAGTAATTTTCGTGTTTTCATTGATATTTTCCTATCCTTTTCCACTTTCACTCATATTTCCTATAATTTAAGATCAAATCACCGTTTAAATTTTTCATTAAACTACATCAAAAGCAACAGCATCCAAATAAATCACTTTTTACTTTTCAAGCAAGTGCAAAGCACACCGATATTTTCCAAACAATTATAATCTAAGTTGAGGGAGAAAAACTAATATATAAAATAATATATTCCCTCGTGAAGAAAATGAATAAATAAATAACTTAAAATACATAATATACCATAACGATAATTTATAAATTAGAAAAATTAAGTAATACAACCAAAAATAACGGTGGACGAAAGAAAAGTTATATTTTCTATAATTATTTTTAGCGTTTAAATTTTTAATATTTATGGCATATTGTTTTAAAAAACTCTGAGCAGTACAAACTTTAAAAAATGAATCTTTTAGGAGTATTCAAAATATACAAAAAAAAATATTTTTCTAAATGAACACATTTTGAGAATGTCCTTTTACTGTAAATATTCACAAACTATTATAAATATGTGATAAAACAAAATAATACTGTGCAAGTAAAAAATGTTTCCGAAAATAAAAATCAACCAAAAAGACAAAATCAAATGCTTTTCATAACCACATAATTATTTTCAGTAAATGAGGCATTTCTAGGATCGATTATGTTTTCTTCACGTTTTTCAAGTGACTTATCACTGACGAGACCTTTTGGCGACATATACATGTATTCTTCTTCAGCTGCGCGTTGTTTAAATTTTTGTTCCACTAATTTTGTTTTTCCTTTTAAAATGAGATCTAGGATTTCTTCTGGATAAGAATTTTTGAAATTGTTTTCGGCACATATTATGGAAAGATCTTTGATATTTTCATCACTTTTGTCTCCGTACCATTTTAGTGACGTGTCAAAATCATTTGAAGATAGATCGTTTATGATATCAGGAGACAATATATCGAGATTGTCTTCAGATTTCGAACATCTTTTCGACACAGGAACTTCAATATCCTGGCTGTCGAGTGTTTCACAACTTTTCGCAGAATTTTTTAAATCGTTAAAATTGCTGGACCCTCCGATTTTTTTGAACGCTCTGGCCATTTTAGAATTTTTCAAAATGTTTTTAGTTTTAGAAGGAGTAACATTTAGATTGAAGCGTTTTTTATAGGAGGCAAATGAACTTCCAGAGTTTTCAGATATCGTATCGCATTTGCAAGAGATGTTTTTATCGCAATATTTAGATTTGTTATGTTGAGAGTCACTTTGGACTCTTTTTCTAAAGGCGTCTAGAGCTAAATTGAATTTATTCGGATTTTTCGAGTCTTTCTTTACCGGGTCAACATCAAAAGAAAATTGTGATAAGGAGTTCAAAGATCCGATAGAACTATGGATCGAACAACTTTTGGTTTCACTCTCGTTGTGTAATGAATATGAAAATTCTTCATCAAGACCAGAATCGCTTGTGCTATAAATTAAAGATGAAAATTAATGAAATGATTTTGAAAAATATCAAGCCAATTTTTTATAAAAATGCAAACCTATCGAATTTTCCACGGCGTGCTCTTTGTCTTGGTGGTAATGGAGGCGGAACTGGTTTCTTGTTGTGTCTACGAGTAGTACCGTAAATAGATTCAATCAAAACTTCATATGTGTTGTCAGAATATGGTAGTTCTTTTTTATGATTCTTAATAGCATTTTCTTGTTCAGAAATTTCTTCATATAATCCAGAACCAGCAGATATTTCAGAAAATCGATGTTCACTATTGTTGAAAATTATATTGTTTAGAAGAAAAAAAAATGACTATAACAGTTAGTGGTAAAAGTGTATATTCACCTTTTCAACGAATCAAACGAATGGTTTAATTTGTACGGTTCAAAAGCAGAAACAGCACTCCCTTGTTGAAATAAACTTCTTGGGTCGGAGAGCAAAATTCCTGCAGTCACTAATGTCGACGCAAACTGAAATTTATATGCGTATTAAATGTTAAAACTTTTTTATCTTTTGACAAAGTTGAAAGGTTTTCAAAAGAAACTATACATTATATTTATTTACCTTCCCTTTGAGTACAAGACCATCATTATTGACAGAAAGTCTGACACTAGGGTCTGTCAACGGATAATACCATTGACTCTTGCTTTTGGAAGACAACGACGAGATACCTATAAAAAAAATATTTTTGTAAAACCAATAAAACGAGGTATTTTTTTTTTTTTTAAATAGTTACCAGAATCTCGCTCACTGTCAGAGGACGAATTTTGAAAATCAGTCATAGTGAATAACGTTCCTTCACTTCTGCTTATTCTCCTATCTAATTTTCTAAACACTACGTCAGGACTAGAGTGTGATAGTTTGTTTTTCAATATTTTTGTCAATAATTTAGCGTTCAATGAAAAGAAAATAAGCTGTCCTTGTCCATGAATAAAATCACTAAAAATATACAAAAATTTTGAGTAAATTATTTTTTAAAGAATAAACTTATTATAAAATAAATACCTGTTTGTTTTCACAACAAAAATTCTTTGATTATCAACACTTTTATTAGAATTATAAACCAATTCTATATCGCTAACATCGCAAAAGCTTATATAAACTTTTCTCTGGTCATATACATCGAAAACTTCAATATTGTCAGAATTAATTTTTACTTTTCCATGCAATCCTTTGAAACCGCATACGCTCGAAAAATCATTTTCAATAATAGAAATGTTGAGATTATCAGCGTGATGGATGTAATCTATAGAAAAATATAACAATCGATGCAAAATACAATATGTCAACACAATAATAATTTTGTAAACTCAATGAAAGGAATATTAAAAACGCACTGAAAAAGCGAACAACTCAAGCGATCACTATTTACTGGCAGTAACAGCAATGCGGGATGGAGGAAAAAATACCATTATAACATTTTGATATGATTATGTGGTGCGTCATTAAATAATCACTAGTCACTTCCTGCGCAGACCAACCAAAGTCGAATCATTTAAAATACAATGTTCGAAAATGGCAATCAGAACTTCATTATTTTTCGATAAACATTACAAAGCGTAAATTTCGGTTACAAAAAATAAAATAATGAGTACTGGCATAATTAAATATGTGGAATGGTTTTACTATACGCGTTCTGTTGACATGAAACTACTTGAAAAGGGATGGTTTTTATTTTTCGAAAATATCAAGTTCCTTTTTCCTTATTATTATTATGATAGTAAGTATTCACGATAAGGAAAAAATGCCGGAATTTCTTGAGGAGTTAGGAAAGCCCTTTTATGCAAAGGATATTGTATGATAACATAGTGATGATTAATAAAAAAGAATTTGAAGAGAATCTTTTTTTCAGTTTAAAATAAGAAATTACAACATTGTTTCCTTAAATATATATGAAAAAAAAATCGTTGAAAGTGGTAATCATATTAATAGAGTTAAAGTTTTATTATTATTCAGCTGAAATTAAATTTCTATATTGAATAATATAATATTAATAATTACAGTACACTTTCAATTATCCGGGCTAGTGATGAACACAGATAACTGTAAAAAATGGGCAATCTGAACCACTGTTTTCTTTTTAATGATGTACAGTGGAACATCTAGTTACCAGTACCTCAATTTACAAAAAAAAATTCAATAAATTATGACAGAAATTAAGATAAAACTTGGTTTTATTTTGTTTATGATTTTCAACTTTTTCAATTTTGCTTAAAACAGGTCCATGCAAGATGCGCGTTCAACTTATATTTTTTCAGATGCGTATATCACTTTTGTCGAATCAAAACGCATGAACTATGTTTTATCTATTGATGTTATGTTTATTAATAATCAAGAGCATACTGAATTGTGAAGAAATGGTTATAAGACGAATATCCCCTATATAATAATCATGGATTTCTGTGTCTGTGTCTGTATGATGTTCGAATGACGCTCGCGTCTTTGGTCGCCCTCGCGACTATGGCCTTTATGCGTATACAGTTAACGTCTATAATATGATACTAACAACTGGCTTTGCCTATATGTCA
>JAOXNN020213950.1:0-17308 GCA_028571205.2 Hydropsyche betteni | reverse complement strand
CGCCACAGCATCACCCACGTCAACAGGGCTACTTGACTAACAGCCTATACTCTCCTGAGTAATTGGAGGCTATGACCAATAAGTACCTGATTGGTCTATCTTCAGTTAGCGCACACTCACTCTCAATTTTTAAAAATGCCATGTTTTTTCGTTCGGAATGCTACTCTTGCATTTGCTGACTATGGCTAACCCTCAGATATTTTACCAGGACCTCGAACTAGACTTCAGAGACATCCAAAGAGCAATCAATAGGAGCGTATCTTCCAGATATTCCAGACAGATTGCTGGGCTACTATGTAAATGCCTCAGTATCGACCCAAATAAAAGGCCTACTTTCAGTTAAATCGAGAAAACATTTGTTAGTTACTTTAATGAGTCTTTCAGATTGAAATTGGCTGATATTGAGCCTGATCCAGAAGTGAGTGGTCATAAGGCAGTTCGTAAACAGTATCGACTTAAGAATTACCTGTTAACTCAGGAACTTCGTAGCAACCAAACAAGAGGGAAGCACTAGGTTAGGCCCAAGCTCTCTTTGAAGAGGCCTCGTGACCATTCACATTGATTATTAATAGTTTGCTGTTTAATATATTTGATGAATGTAATTAGATCACAGTTTAACTATGAGTACAATTATTGAACACAGACCATTATTGGGATCAGATCGTTATTATGATAATTAGAAATTCCCCAAGCAAAGCATAAGCAATCTCCGATATCGTCGGGAGTAACCAACCACTCTCCGGCGACACTACCTTCCGAATACTGAGTAACTCTCTGCACGAGGATATCTAGGCACAGAATTTAAAGAGGGAATTGCATAGAAAAAATATGTAGTGCAAGATCCTGCACCAATAACTAGACAACTGCATACTCAGACAGCACGTTCTCTAGAAACAACTGGAAAGGGCATTAGGGGATAAGCAGGTGGCAGACAATCTGAGGATTGATATTGACAGGGAGAGGTAGGAGGGATAGACGCTGAAGTAGTTGAAGGAGGAGTTGAGATTCTTCAAAGATTCGTTGGTGAAGAAGTCCTTTATGTTCTAAAAGATGGAGGAGATGCTGGAGGATAACCAATAGACTATGGCGTCACTTGCTGCGAAGAATTACCATCTGTCGGAGCTAGTTGGCCACCAGAAACGGCTAATTCAGGAGTTGTACGCAAAAGAGAAGGAGAGGAAGAGAGACAGATCAATATGAATGCATTGAATTTATTATATGTTTAACTAGGGCGGAATCATACAACGATTGAGTACCATGCCAGAAACACGTAGAAGAGGAAGATGGGGTACCCGATCAGCCACTTCTTGTCGGGGTCTACCAATGCTGAGTTGACGATTATGCAGGCTACGTTCCTCAATTTTTACCTATCGTCGACCAACACAGAGCAATGACGATAATCAGTAGTTTGAGCCACAGCCACATGATGTTGTGCAAGAGAGACACCGTCAGCCCAAAGAAAGCAAGTGGAAGCAGGCAGTACCCTACTGTACTCATGGACTGGAAGATGGAACTAGATTAGCGGAAGGGTACGCTTTGGAGCCTAGCAGCTTGCTGTTGATGGAAATGATGAATCCTCCCACCCAGAATATGAGGAAGACATTGATGAAGTTCTCCAGTCTGTCCTGGGACGATACCATAGCGAGGGAGACTGAAAGGAACAGACAGATAATTAGAGGTCCCCATAAGTCCCAGTGTTTGAGTTGGTTGGTGGCTTCCTGTTTGTGTTGAGGGAGCAACAGCAGAACATATCTCATCTTTATTACCACTGCTAGTAAATCACGTTTCTGAATGAAGTGTTGAGAGTACCAGTGTGTCGAGTGGAGGCTAGTCAATCGTAGGATCAGCCATAACTACTTCAATTACATGGGGACTTTCAGCAGTCTAATCGACCTTAATATCGTATGGTTCCATATATAATTTAAATTATCATGTTGACTTCCGACCGAAAGGGTTCGTTGTGTCGAGTGACTTTTATCGTTTTGATCTCTGCATCATGGGAACTGGCCTTTTGTCGAACAGGATCTTGAGCTTAGCATATCCTTTTATGAGAAGCAGCCTCTCCTTTTCATCTACCATCATGTTCTACAGGACAGCCATCGGCTGACTCAACTTCTGTACTGTGCCCACTACATCCATAATCCCTATCTCCAGCTTATAAGTTTTCTCATCTATCTTTAGCAGTTGTCCTAGAGGCACCAGTTCTTTGTCGGAAGGTTCTGCGGGGTCGAACTTGCCCTTGAACTCCAGAAGAGCATAGTCTATGAGTGATGGACTCTACCTAATTACAACTTTCATTATTTAATATGCCGCCAAACAATATCAGACAATATATAGTAAGCATTATCACTCAGGTCTTGCTTCCAGTCTGCCCTCTCGACTTCTGGCCTACTCCTTAGCCAACTGGTATTTGGTCTTGTCGATCTTCAGGATCTTTCCTTTGGGGTTGCTCAGCTCAACAAGGAACTTAGCGTTCTGCTATTTGATATCCCTAATCAGTTCCCTGATCTCAGAACTTGAGGTAGTGGGCATGCGCCTTGAGATCTGTTCGAAGACAGTGACTTCGAACATGTTACTGACTCCCTTCGACACATAGAGCAATAGTAACTGCTCCAAAACCTTGTACATCATCTAAGGATCTCGTTTTGAAAGTGGCTGGAGCTTAGCCTCCGACTCCTCTTTAAGCCTCTGTTCTTTCTCCTTCACAATATCGTATATCCTCTCGGTGATTCTGTGCAGGTTATTCTTGTTTTTCAGGAAGACTGAAGCAATGGACGAAGTGTCCGATTCATCGCTCTTGATGAAATTCTCGAACACTTCCTTGACATTCCTATTCTTTATCCTTTTCACCTAACTGTTAGACATCTCCTAGATCTCAGCTTTTCTGTCCAGGGGGTGATCGGGAAGTTTCCCCAAAGGTATCTCTACTTTTTCAATGTCGAAGCTCTCGTGCCATCGGTTACTTAACACCTGAGTTGATGCTCTACGTAGGCTGAGCATTTATTCATGTAGTCTCTCCAAATAGTCCACGATTGCTCTTCGAAAGCAGACCTTCCGATAGTCTTCAGACATTCCCCTCTGAGGGATTTTGATCACTAGGTCGTGTCTTTTAGTTTTGTCGTTCTTCTCCCAGTACATCTCATAAAAGCCTGGAGCGAGAAATGCTATTCTTTGTAAATCCTCGATGCTTACAGACACACTAAGGCACTCTGAGATATTCTTCCGAATATCCTCAAAGAAGTTAATCTTTTTGCCTCGATACTCACGCATAAAGTTTAGCGTTTTCTCGAGGCAACCCACCTTTTCAAGCAATTTTATCTGCCTGTAGCCCACAGGCAATTGCATTTAGGGTGGCAGAATGTCGCTTAGCTTTTCCCTCAAAGGTTTACTGTTGAGAATTGACTCAACGACCTCCTTATTTTTTGTTTTGTCAGCAGTCATTCGTTAGAGGTCCTAATTATTAGGTTTAACGATTTTTTGAGGCGCGGCCGTCTTCACCCTTTGGACAACTATAGTACTTTGGTTGTCTTCGAGAAGATCAGACTCTCTGATGAGGCTCCTTGCCTGAAGGGTAGTCTCTTCATTAGAGACTTAGGGATCGCAGGACAGTTCTCGGTATTTGCTAAACATTAAAATCAATAATCAACAGTTGGGATAATAACTCATATATCATGCTCAGGATTGTAGTATTGTAAACTAAAATGAATCCTCAGCTAACCTTTGAAATATGCCAGAAATGAATCTGCCGAGCGAACACCATTTTTAAATCCATTATTGGCTAATATTTAACTATGGGTTGGATCACGATTGACCTTTGGCATATTTGGCGGTGTGCGCTTTGGCCTTTTCGGCAAAAGTTCCCAACTTAAAGTCTTAGCCAGCTTGGATGTTTATGGGATGGTCAAGATTGGGATGTGCCATCATACTGAGAAGTGTATGGATGACCGTACTGAACCTAGCGCTAGGCACCCAATCCTTTTATCCAATCATCTATTTGCAGATGTTACCGTCTTCCTTAACATTAGGATGGTAGATGGGTGTGATAAACCTCACTTAAGGGAACCTAAAGGGATATTCGGATGGAAATTTAACATCCACAACAAATACTCCTCCCTCGTAAGGGCTGCTTTTTGGTCCTTCGACACGTAGTTCCCAATGCATAACTGATTCCACCTGCCGAACCTTGTAGTGCCTGCGTAAGTACCATAATTACTGTTCTTCTTTGAGAGCGTCGCCAAACTACTTCTCCAATCTTTTCATAAGTATTGTAAGCTATTTTATTATGACAAGAAGGAAAGATTAAGTGTTTATTTAGGGTACATACATCAGAGTGAATGTTTGGAGGAGGATGCAGATCGCTTTTTTTTTTAGTTTTAAACCTGCTCGAGGTACTACTACTGTTGGCTTTATTGGAAAAGTGAGCCTTGTGTTATGGTTTCTGGGTTTTCCTTGGCCTTCCCTTTAACAAAATCCTCGTAACTATTGTAAGTGTTTATTCCCTTACTTTTTAACTCCTCGACTAACTCAGGAACCACCAGATTTTCATCCCGAATTCGCTTTTCGATGTCTTGTTTAAACTTCATCGCTTTGTCCATCTCATCTAATTTCTGTTTGACCTTATTGTGGTCGATCTGTGGCTTGCTCGCCCCATACTGCTAGCTCAGCACCAGATTTTTTAAAACCTGTTTGTAGTACCCACTGAAAATACCGAAATGGTGTGCCGGCAATTGCAGGTTGATTTTATTTCGGATGATGGTTTATCCATAGAACTTAGTATAGAACACAATGTTGTCTTTGGAGTAATCTCGTGCTAAGTATTATCGAAGAAGTTTTAACTCTTCAATTCTGCCCTCACTAAGCAGAGTCTTTATCATCAGTTCCTACACCAATTTCTTATTGATTTTCTCCCTACGCTGTTGAGCCCTATTATTGACTACAAATCGATAGGGAAAGTTTTACTATTTCTAGTTATCACTGAGATACTGCTATTAGAGGGTGAGGAAATTTGAGAGAGTGGGTATTCTGTACTTGAGGTTGTTCTAGGTTAAGAGGGGAGAATTACCAAGATGAGTTTACTTTGGATGTTGTAGAGCTCGATGTTGTATGGTTTGGCAACACTGTACAGTTGCCGATTAATTACATTGAGATTAGTTATTTTAAACATGGGCTAGAAAATTGTACTGGAGAGGATCCTATCGCCCTTGATGAGTTGATTTTTGAGTATGGGGGATACCAATACACTAAGAATTGCAACTTTTTACAAGACTTATTTGTAATGGGTGTCTACCAGGAACCTTTCGTAGTTCTCCCGTCCTGGATGAGAGGAGTCTGATATGAATGGGCGATAGATCATATCAGGGTCAGCCTCCTCTCTGGGCGCTGCCTCCGATATCTTCCCTACCCAGTTCCTATCAGCAACCATGAGTATTTTGTTGTTAGTTCTGGCTGCCTTCTTAAACAGTGATGTCATATACTTGATTTAAGTGGCATGGAGGGAGTCCCCAAGTTCCCTATACGAGATTTCCCTAACCAGATTGTTAATTATGGGTTGTTTATACAGTAGCATCTCCCCATATTCACTTAGGACTTTGTTGGTGACATGGTAGAACATATCTCTAAGATCATCCACACTCCAGTTAAGGATAAGATCTTCCAGCACTAGAATACTGTTGGGTCTGCCTAGCATAACCTGACATTATTAATTATTCAGCACTTGGTATCCAGCCAGTATGTAGTCATTAGTATTTATTATCTTGTTCTGATCATCTACCTAGAAATATTGTTAATCAGCCTCAGCATAGTAATAAGTATTGGAATGCGGTTCAATTTTAGTGGCGAAATTGCCGAGTTCTTTCTTGCAGAACAAGTTATTGGTGTTGTTGATGATTCTAATGTTCTTCTGAGGGAAGTAGGAGTCTAGTTAGTTGTTATCCATCCCCAGCAACAAAAGCTACATTCAATTGCAGAATACCTAGGGTTTTAGACTACGGATAGTCTCCGATACGAAACTACTGGATTATAGAGTGTTACGGGTGACAGCACACAGATGATTATTCTTCCCGTAGAAGTAGGATATACGGATGTCATCTTTATGCTGGAACATGTGTGGCATTCTGAGTTCATTGAGAGTTACATGTATTGTTGAGTGAGTTATTTGAGGTCGATGAGCCGTCGCTACTGTTTGCTTAGAGTGGGATGCTCCTGAGTGGAGCTATGTCTCAAAACAACTCGAGTTAATAACCTTATCATCAATTAAATAGGGGTTTGTGTAGAGTTGCTCAATAATCATAATTAATATGACTGACACAATGTACGCAAAGGTCTCTGCGGACATACCCATCCTCATGAGGAACGTCCAACTACGGAATAGTGACAGCATAAGTTGTGGAAAGTCAGAGCAACAACTCATACACTGTGTTCTAAGGTCAGGGTTCGCTCCAATTAACTATCAGGGTAGTTTTGTTGGGATATTCAGGGTGGAAGTCGGTGTGCGATACTAAGTAGTGGCAGGAGGAATGCCATCCTGAGCGTAGAAGACAACTGTTGGAGTATTACCAGAGGAATCAGGTAGTTCGGGAGAGCTTTGACCCCAAAGAGCTCAGTCAGTACAGGGAGTTCAATTTGACGAGGCATAAACAGAGGTTGCCTTTGTGAAGGCAGTGATAAATAACTTAATGAACTCAGCAGACATCATTAGGTAATTTGAATGGAGAGTATTAATTGGGGGGGTTCATGTGATGAGAGAGTCGCTAAATAGGAAGGTTTGTATGGTCTTGGGCAATAATACTTTTAAACAATTTAATTGCTAGATTTTTTGGATTATCTAAAGGTAGAGTTTAAATTAGGAGGATAACTCTTGAGAATATTAATCTAAATACTAAGAAATTTCTTACAAATAGAGTAATAAAATCTAAATAAGTTGATTATACTAAGTTAGAAGGCTTTAGTTGCAGCATATTCTCATTTAAATTGAATGTCTACAACCATGGGTTAGTATGGTAAATAGGATCACAGCCCATCCATAAAATTATTATTTTATCCTTCACAATATCTTCCCTTCTCTATATCTAGGCATAATCTCAAAACTAATACCAAAACGGACATTACTGGTTTACAAGAAGTAGCGTTAAAAACTAGAGAATTTGACTTCTGCCAATCTTGTTTGAGTTAATCAGAGTGTAACTATCTGGACATGATTTTTGGTGTAGCAGTGCAATTTATAATATGATATAGGACTTTATTATGCAAAAATATAAAGTTAATGCAGCTACAGAGAAAACCAACTTGGCTACCCCCAGCAACTAGTCGTCCCTTACAGTCCCGATTCCTCGAAAGGAAGCCAGCCCACAGAAGGATAAAGTCACACTTTGCCCATCAATTTGACCCATCTTAACCCCACATGCAGTTCGAGAGCATGTTAAACAACAGCCAACTAGACTACCTGCCCACAATATCGTCAGTCCCCAACATCCCCATATTGGAAGGACTCCCTACGTTCGAAATTGCCGAGGTCAATTCTCTGGTAGAGTCTCCTAGGAATTTTTAGGAGTTTTCTCGTGGAGTGAGAACCTTATAAGACCGTTTTGACAGTAATTGCTATTTTGATGCAGGATACAGAAAAATCAAGATGTTCGTCAGGTCTTAAAGAGTAGATAAGGATGAGTGGCCAAGGACAAACTGGATTTAGCATAGGGAGCACTTCACTACGGAAGTTGTGAGGAGCAATACTAGCAATGCAGAGTACTAGCAGCTAGTGCTCGATAGGAGATATAAGGGATTTCAGGATAAGGCGTTTAAAGCGGATCAAACTTCAGTATGCAGGCAAAATAAAAATATGAGTGCTGAGTTAAGTGCTATAATGCAAGAACTAAACTGGAAACCCCTAGAGTTTGTCACTAACGACATGTTTCCGTGCGACTTTGTGCAGAATGGATTATTTAAAACGTAGAATCTAGTTAGCTGTTTTATGGCGCTGCCGCTGGAACAACAGTTGAATCTATTTGAAGGGCAGAACTTCTAGAACACCGATACATACTTTGTTAAGCTCTATAAAGAGGGAGCCTGGAGATATATTGTAGTGGATAGCTTGATACCGGTCACAAAGAACGATATTTCGTTGTTAACTGGAGGATTTGCTTTGACTCTGCTGTAGAAGGCATGGGCTAAGCATCACGGGTACTATAGTTGTCTGGATGAGTTGTAGACATTTGGGGTAGCAAACATCCTTACTGAGCTTACTGGAGCACCATCTATTGAGCTCAACACTTTAAATAACAAACTGCTATTCACTATTAGGGATATGCTTAGAAGAAACTTTATTGTAATTGCTTCAAACTAGACAGACTTTAACAAAAGAAAGAAACTGTATAAGGAAATGGGGATGTCCGGATAACATTCATACAAAATAATAAGGGTGTAAGGAGATAGAGTTGTTCTGAGTAACCCATATGGTACTTAGCCTTCTAGCAAAGTGGCAGGAATGGCTGAGATCAGTATTTCAATAGAAGACTTCAAAACCTACTTTTAGAAAGTAATCATAAACAAATATCTTTCGGATGCTCACCACTATAGTGTGCCTCTCAGACAGAAGAAGGGCTTTTACAGTCTACTCTAAATGCAAGTAACCAACTAAACACTAATTATGCTGACTCTCACCCAAATACATACTTTACTGAATTAAGACAGTTATTCACAATGCAGAATTATGCTATTCTAAATCTGTGGATAGTCAGTCCTCTTCATACAATAAATCTAGAGCAGTTGTAAGCGTACAGTCCTGTAGATAGACTGTCGGCCTGATCTAACTTATCTGGTAGTAGTATAAACAATGTGGGAGGACAGAGACTACTAGACAGTCCTGAGTACAATAAGCAATTCACCCGTAAAACTAACTAAAAAACGATTCAACTCCTAAAACAACTATCTCCTAACCCTAAAGAAGCACAAAACCCAGAGTGAGAAGATCAGACACACTATTGACTACAGTACCCAATCCTTAAAAAGAAGGGATACATGCTGCTGAGCATTGATTTTGTCATCTTATACATTGAAAACTATCACAGTATTTGGATGATTGGGTTGAGTGTAGTCGAGGACAGTTAGTTATGCATCCTGCTTACAACAGTTGATTGTGGTGACTGACTCTGAGTTTGGAGTAGGGGATGGTGCTGGTGAAGCCATACAGTCTATTCGAATTCTTGCGGCGGTGGGGTTTGAAAGTGGAGGTAGTCTGCTCTACACTATCATTCTGTTTAATATTCTACATAGTAAGGGCAGCTTACCCTAGCATTAAACTCCAGTAGTTTCTGCAGGCTGTACTGCAGGGGGTTGGTATTCTCGAGCTGCTTGGACTGTCGTTTGAGGAGGGATCGTTTTTAATTTAACAGTTTCTGCATGATATTCTATAACAAAGGGTTCTTCTATAGGGAGGGTGACCATTTAATTGGTCGAAACACTGAGTTAGGGGTAGTTTTGCTCAGTGGAGAGTCTCGAGTGTTTGTGCTTATGGATGATTTGAGTTTACCGATTAGTCCTTTACGGTTTATCTACTTGCTTCCTTTAAGAGGCATTTTGAAGTTTACAGGAGGGTTGATGGGTGAAGACTATAGGGTTTTGGTTCTTCTCTGCATTATTAGAATAATTAATATATTCAGAATTTAGGACTAATAGAAAATAGATAGGTTGAGTTTGGAATTTTGCTAAAGAAATAGAGGAGATTGACTGAACCAAACAACCAGAGACTCTAAATAAATTGTGAAATAGTTGGGAGATTTTTTGTGAATGAGACGACTAATTAAATATGACTAGGTAGGTAACCGTGTACCATCTAAACTGGGTGGAGGAATAAATTAAGATAGATTCGATTTTGATTAAAATAACTGTTATTTATATAATAGAATATCGTATGTTTCAATCCTAAATAAACTAAACAATTGCATTAGCCTACTTAATTAACAACAATCGATGGTAAACTATTCCGGTATGCTAGTGATCAATAAAGAGAGTGAAAAGAGGCTGATTCTATCCAACTTTCTAAATAATTTCTGCTTATTTAATCGAACAATCTGTTTGTCCTTATTTATAAATAATCAGCGAATCGAGTGTGTCCTCTTACTGAACATTTTGGTTGTTTTGGACATTGTCGCACTCATTTTTGGCACTAGATTGCTCAGCCTTACTGGATTGTTTGAATTGGTGTTCGAACTTTAGCTAGTCTTGAGACTATCGAAGTATTTCTGCACGAAAGGATTATTCTATGCGAGGGAAGCCGGCCTAACTCTCGTTTATAACTCATAATTCTCTATCGAGACTCCCTTGGCCAGTTATATGGAAGCAATGAGCTCTGGCAAGTTCATTTTGGCAGCCAGTGGTTAGTTATTGACTCGAGTGAACCCACCAGGATGCTTATGGGAGTTGGCATGCAACACACCCACCTTTCTAAGATCACTTGAGTTATTCGTATGTTTAGTCTCTACAACTCTCTCTGTAACCAATACCCTACTGAAGAGGGACTGAGTATTATCTTACTTCCTCTTTTTGAACATAATCTTAGACCCGTCGTAATCTGTCGTAAACCGCATGAATTTGAAAGCCCTACTCTACAAATCTTTGTGTTTGGGTTATTGTGCAGCCTCTTCCTCCAGTTTGGTTTGGCATGTTTTCTGCATTATTCGACTGAGTTCTTCCGTTTTGAGTTTATGCTTCCTGAGGTATTCTATCTAGGTATCGATCTCATGTGCCTACTCCTTGAGTGGAATAAATTAAATCATTTGTTATGGCTAAGTGCAATGGTGCTATTTGCTGAACCTTTTAGCAAAGGATGGCCTGAGTGACCTTAAAGACGATTTCTTCGTTATGAGTTCTTCTTTTAGACGACTGATTTTTACTATCTCTGGCCGACACACTATCCGTTTGCGAAACTAAGTTGAATGGTGGTTTACCTGCTATATTTCCTACTTTGGTTTGAGGGAGGCTTATGGGTATGCTTTATCTGCTTAAACCATAGTAGTAATGACTGATTAGCAATATCTAGTTGAGAGCACCCCAGCGGCTGCCGATAGTTTAGCCTACTCAAGAACCTGCACAGCAGAATCAACAATTTCGTGGAGTAGCTATCGAATATGAGAAGGATTATCAAGGAACATTATAATAAATATGTATTTCAATACAATTGATCAGCCCACTGTCAGAACGTCTACATAAACCAGCAAGTACCTTAAGGAACTCTTACAAAGATATGGAATTATTCTTCTATTTCAGTTTCTTAACGTCAGTCTAAGAGAAAGTTAGCTTTTGGGGGATGTACACGGGTTTTAATTTCTTCTCGCTCCTCAAATACAGTTACTCCTAAATTATTATTGTGATTACCCAATCAATAGTCTCAAACCATGAATTGGCTTTAAGATTAGAGTAGGAACCACCATGCCTAAACTCTGGGTTGGGGCTCAGCAACTACTCTATCAGTTTCTTGGCTCTCTTGTCTTTTAGGGAGTTGGGGAAATTGAGTTTACCCTTAAGGATTTACTCGTAAATCGTGTAGGCGTTGTCGGTGTCTGCACCGAAGGGTAGATCACCATTGATAAACTCATAAAACATAATCCCGACAGCCCATAGATCAACCAATTCGTTATACTGCTTACCTTCAATCATTTATGGAGCCATGTAGTGTGGGGTACCTATGATAGTCGAGGTTTTGTGTGTCTTACCGATCCATTTGCTAGCTCCGAAAGACACAAGTTTAAGGTATCCCCTCTAGTCAACTACAAAATTCTCTGGCTTGAGATCTCTCAGTACGATCTACTTATGTTGCAGATACTCTAACATGAGTATCATTGAGGAGATGTAAAATTGGCAGTCTTTGGTGCTAAGTAGTCCGATATCCCTGATAACATCATACAGTTCCATTCCTCTAACAAATTCGAATATGTTGATATAACTGGTAGCAGTCTCTATGGATTTATAGAACTCGCAGAGGAAGGGAAAGTTCAGCATGGCAAGTACTTGCAGTTCACTCGCCAGAAACCCTTACAACGAATTCTCCTTTAGTATCCTCCTTTCAATAATCTTCGCTGCATACCTCCCCTGCCCAGAACCAGTCACTTTCTCCACTAGATGCATCGATCCATAATGCAATTTCACTAACTCACCCACATACACAAAGTTTGAAAGTTATGCTTAAGCCAGAGAAGCTTTAGTAGGGTTGTTGGATTAGTGGAATAATTTGTTGTAGTTAACCTGCTGGAATGAGTCTGATAAGTTTCCACCGACTGTCATTCTGATCGCTTCGAAAGAGATTTGAGTGGCTACCATATCGCTATCGGAGACAATATCGTCATCTGGTTTAAATTAACGGTGTTTGTCTATGTATTCGTCTCCCCATGTCTCTCCAGCAGAAGCCAATGTCAGTGGACTCTTAAATTTCTTAAGTCTTCCCTCGAAAATTACCAATAACTCACTTACTGCAGCACCCTTCTTGTACACAACATCGTTCGGCTTGAAATACACGATTTTCATGCTTTAAATGATTTTATCCTGGATGTTACGAGGAAGTTTAGACAACTGCCTATTCTTCTGGAAGCTATGTCTGATAAAGTTTTTGAACATAATGTTATGGAAGTTGTCTCCCAGTATTTTAGCCAGAGTCTCCCTCCCAAGAACCAAACATTTTACCTACTACTCTGCCTTAACCGTCATCTTCCTCATCGTATTATAATACAGGGACATCTAT
This sequence comes from Hydropsyche betteni, assembly GCA_028571205.2. Classification (NCBI taxonomy): domain Eukaryota; kingdom Metazoa; phylum Arthropoda; class Insecta; order Trichoptera; family Hydropsychidae; genus Hydropsyche; species Hydropsyche betteni. Next base: position 4,581 of record JAOXNN020213950.1, on the reverse strand, counting down.
CCAAAGCTCTCTCCTTTGTACATCTTCCTTTGCTCAACGTTTCCTTTATGTAGGGAAGCCACTCCTTCCTTAATGATGTAGAATGCTGAGCCTGGATCTCCCTCCTCAACAATAATCTGATTCTTGTAGTATTTGAGTGTGACAAGAGAGGCTGATATAAGATCTTTGGTTTATGCTGGTAGGAATGGGAAGAATTTGAGGTTCTCTAGATATTTCCTGTTCTATTCATACTCCTTAGTCACAACTTACTAGACTGCCTTAGTGAAGCTCATTTTGTCGATAGCCCATAATTAACAACCAGTCTAAGCTTTGACTGCTGATGTTCTTTTGTGGTGGTAGAGCAGAGCCAGCTCTCCGAACCCATCCAGAGGCTTCAATTCCTTCTTGACTATCCCGTCAACCAATATCTGCATACTGCCTTTCTCTAGAATAAAGAAACAGGAACCAACATCATCCTGTTCGAAGAGCATTTATCCAGGGTTGATGCGAGCGTAGAACATGTTTTACTTTACATTTTAGAGTTCAGCTGGGGAGAGATTGTAGAAGATGAAGTGATTTTTGAGACAGTTGAGGATCATTGTGCTCTAGTGGGTGGACTTCTTTTTCATTACTGGGGTTATCTTTTAGGTAATACGGTCGGCTATCTACCTAATGAGTTAGGCTTCTGCAGAGGATTCCGATCTGAGCATTTGGTAATAATTGGAGATTATATCATTAGGGCATTATGCCATTTATCATTCTTTTCTTGACGTGCACCAGTACAAAAGCGTTATTCTTCAGCAACCGATCAGTTTGGAAAAGACTGACCACCCGATACCCACTTCTAATTATCCGGACAGGCACAATCATCACTCCACATCCTGGTATTTGGAACATAATAAATGCAAAATACGGATCCTCTAGCACATAAGTGACCTCTTCTGATTTGGTGAACCTAACATAGAAACTGGCGTTAGGAACCTCCTAAGTAACTCTGCATGAGGTTGAGTTGGGGTTGTTTCTGAGGTCGTGGTTCGTGGCTGAGTTAGGGGGAGCGTACCATGAAGAGCCATAAGCACAAATACATTCAATTTTCGAAGTTAGTCAGTGGTTTGACACCAAGTGATATTGCTGCAGGATATCACTTTAATGGTTATTTGGAGTTTAGCGTAGGGTCTGATGGAATTAGTACGGAAAATTGAGGGTTTGAGGACGTAACCACTACGAGATCCACCATTTTAGAAGAATTGAGCCACATTGACCAGTAGCATCATATCACGGTATTGGGCGTTAAGGGAAACTAATTGAGCACCACATTACCAACATGCTAAATATATGCATTAATTACGAATTGGGTTGAAATTGCTACTGATTATTCGAGAACCTCGGGGATACACTCTTATGAGTGATTTTTTACTGTACTCTACTAATTGTTATTGCTAAAGGGTGCTTATAGAGGGAATGTCGATTACTGCCCCCTCACTCAAATTGAGCATTTAGTAACAAGATGCCTTCTTATTGATTTCCTTAACAGCCGTAATATAAAATAAAGAGGAAAGGTTGGAATAACTCTCCGTTCGTTTGAGAGCCTTATTGAAGAGTCTATCGAACACTTCAGTCGCTCTCTCCTTATTCCGTATCATTCAAAGTCTCTTTGATTTGAAGTTTAAGATGAGAGATGCAAAGTCCTCTGAGAGATCATGACCGGAAGATGGATTATCGAGTATGGAGTGGAATTATTGTGGTCTTCTGAATCTATCTGTGGGCTATTGTTGCTAGATGATCGTAATTGTATACTATGGAGCTAATTCAGTGATAATACCATTGCCTTGAATAACTATCTTTCCTTTAAGTTAGTTCGGGGATGGGAGTCTATCTGTATTGGAGGGATACTTTGGCAGTGTAATTACTTTGCCCTTCAAATATTTTTTAATTACATGAGCCATGGTCAACTGATTAGCCTCATTACAGTGATTTTAAATAGAAATTATAATGGGGAAGTGCTGAGGATTAGCGTTAGAGAAGTCTGCTATTGCACTGATAACCAGGTAGAAGTCGACAGGTGCTGTGATTGTAAAGCCATGCTTGATGACTGGCCCCTATGATCCATCCTAACTGCTTAGAAATATTGTACGTGGGTGTCGATTTAGAGGCAACGAATCCCTCTATACAGATCCTCCAGATATCGATGAGCCATACTCTAACTAGTGAGTTGATTTCCTGAGAGGTAGGTATTGTGGGAGCTGTTTATGTAGTACATGCTCAGAGGTTGGTCCATATCCTGGTAGAGTGCACGTCTACTCGGTTACAGTATCCAGTTCTTCTAAGAAAATATGTACTGAGAGAACTGAGTAAAGGATAATTTGCCATTGGGGATTAATTATTATGCGAGAGAAATAGATTATTGTTATGGCATTTACTGTTACTATTGGAGGAACTTGATGAACTAGGATTTGGTCATTAGGGGAGATATTAGGGCATCTCCAAGTTGAGAACCTCGGAGAGTCGACAATTTCGGTAGACCTATTCTCCCCATAAACAAATCACCCAGCTCTGGTTTGCAGTCCAAAAGCTCAACTAGCCTCTGGAACTGTTGTTTATTCATGTTAACTGGCTTTTAAGGACTCACAAATTCAACAACTTCGGATATTGCTCGATGTGCAGGCAATCCCATATCCTCTCTCAACAGTTGGTACAGTTCTCTTTCATTCAGTCCTTCCTACTGCTTACTACAGTACATATAATACAATTTCATAGCTTTACTGTTGAAATTGCCCCTGCAATCTGTTGGTTTATAGCTCTGTAGATAGCGAAGTTGGTTGAGGAATTGGGTCTTGTGCTCAAGATTGTAGAACCTGAAGACGCATCTCATCTGGTCCTCCATTATTACATCTGTGTTGTGGGATGCATGTACATAAGCCTCGTTAGACTCTCATCATACCGTAGATTTAGAGTTAGTTATCCACGATACTGAAGGCTGTCCTATCGATTACATAAGCCTTTCTGCTGTACTGCACTGTCAGGAGCAGGAATCTTTATTAATGGGGATGGAGCGACAAGATGGCTCTACAGAGTGACTATCCCTTTACTGCTGTCAACTCCAACCCATACATAAGATCCTCCTCAAAATGCTCAGATACCTGGAAGGCATTTTTAGGAGTGCGATCCTTTATCATAAAAGTATAGATTACATTTGAAAATTTTTGAATCATTTCATACGCTACTCATACATCTGTATGTCGGGGAGCTCGGTCTTAGTGACCTTTGAATTAAATTTGAGCTTGAAATAGAGCATAAAGTTGCAAATAAGGAGGACGATGAGGTAGATCTCAAAATACTTTGAGTTGTAAGTGTATTTGCTGTCGGATACTTCGGAAGTGGTCATTTTAGCAGACATATCCAAACAATCCCAGTTCCTGCCATTAAGAACATAAAAACCCTAGTAACAGATCCGGTGCTGTCTAGTCGTAGGCAGCGTAACTCCATACCTTAAGTTACGTCAGTAATCATAATACTTAATTATAACGAAATTATCATTTGATCTGTTAACGGGTCACCCTATAGTTGAGGTTGAAGTTATCATCCATGATAAACTTGTAGATCATCGCGATGTAACTGGTATGATATGGGATGTGATCATAGAATTATGGGGCCATCTTCCTCAGTTTGGGTAGGTTGTACCATGGGATTGTGGGGAAGTCGTGATGTTCAGTATGGTAACCAATGTTAAAGGTCAAATAGTTTATGGGACCTAAGTAATCATAGGTTTCTAGTTTGTTGACGTACTCGAAGTGTTCGGCTATGGTGTGTAGAGCGGTGGGATGCAACCCCAAAGAGAAGAGTCCAGATAATATAATAAACAGGAAGGCTGAGGGTCCGAGAAAAAGGTATACAGCGATGTCTGCTAACACCACAACGACATAGTTGATAATTTCCATGGTAGTCGGAGCAAAGGAGAACCCGAATACAGGTCTAATAACATACACAAACGTTAGGAAGAGTACGTAAAGGGCCTTCTTGCCACGAGTATTGATTAGTTTGGCTTCTGACATCTAAATAAATTGATCATCTACCAAGGGAAGATCTGGATCTTTGCCATATTCACCCATAAAGTTATGGTGTTCTGCATGGTATCTGCTGAAAGTTATGGCGCTTGGTATTCCTGAAGGGAGATTGGAGATCATTGCGAAGATTCTGCTGAGTTGGCGATTGTCCCCTGATACATGGGTGAGATCGTGCATTAGGCAGTGGCAAGCATGGGCTATGGTGATTCCCACACAATACGTCACCAGGAAAAACACTGGCCATGACGCATCCTACATTATTTCCAATAGCCTACCCTTACGAAATAGCAGACAGTCAACTGGGCGATAGCCAATGCTACAGCCAAGTAGAAATTCACATAAGAGTTGTTGCCCATAAGGAAGGCAACCTGTGGATACTTGCTTAGGATGGCCTGTCTCCTGATGATATGAGTTTATGGGCCAGAGATATGGCTAAAGGAGTGTTTGGTGGCTTTTTCAAACTAATAGAGTTAATCTTGTTTCCGAGCAGGAGGAATGTTGTCTAGAAGAAGGTTGGGGCTCCTTTTAGCTGCCTCAG